>JAWPHD010005011.1:0-173029 GCA_037043455.1 Cyrtodaria siliqua
ACTGACGATGGGAAGAGAAGTTCGTCTACCAGTGGAACTAGTATTTGGTAGTTCGACTAGTTTAGACAACACAGATGTTACTTCATATGGCGAATATGTAAACCATCTGAGAGATAAGATGCAACGTGCACATAGTGTGGCAAGAAAACATATTGGTGAAGCAGCTAAACGTAGTAAAGAAATCTATGATACAAAAATATCAGTATATAAGTACCAAGAAGGGGATGTTGTATGGTGTTTAGGTGAGGCAAGAAAAGTTGGGTGGCACCAAAGCTCCAACATACGTATGACGGGCCATTTGGTTATCAAAACAAAACTATCCGAAATAACATTTATACTGCAACTGGATCAAACGAACAAAGAGAGAGTGGTTCACCACAATAAGCTTAAACCATACGAAGGCTGCAACTTGCCAAAGTGGATAGTGAAGATTAAGAAGCTACAGAAAAAGGCACAGCAATAGAGAAACAACCGTCGACATGAGTGAAGTCAAAACACCACGTAGAGGTCGTTCGTATTGCTGTAGACACTGTGAGGCAATGGGAAGAAGTTACATTGAGGTAAAATACAGAGTGATTTCTCACGTGTTGAAGCACCACCTCTCACTTGACCAGGCACCATTCTATTGTACCCTGTGTATGTTCAGATGTCTGACCAGAGACGCCTTGAGGAAACACGTCAGTTAGTATCGTCGTCACTTGGTTATGGCTAAAGACATGCATATTTTAGACCACAGCAAGTATCTGGTGGAAAATCAACATGCCAAAGAAATAACACAGGTCACTGATTACCGTCCACTTCCATTACATGAATCGTACCAGCCCCACAATGTGAACGAAGACCCTCTGGATTTTGAAATTGAGGAGGAAGGAACATATATAGCAGCTCCAGTCAACCATATGATGGCAACAAACTCATCTGTTAGTGTCAGCAGACCTGCACCAGTTAGCACCATGATTAACAATGACCAATTAATTAAAGTGCGAGTAACTGCTGAGGTTTTAGATGCCATCCTCCAAAAAACGAATGACCTGCATAACAATACAAGGACCATACCAGATGTTGACAGCTCCATGCATCCGGCCCCAAACAACAAAAGTGCAATCAACAATGTCTTGCTACCGCTCATGAACAGTCTCAATCAAACCGAGACTGCAATATTTCGTATGTGTCGTGCTCGGCCGTTTCCAAAGGTCCATTATCATACTTTTTTATAGCACAGTGGCGTTGCTTGTGCAGTGTGGCGGCATAAAAAACGTCTCCCCGCGCTTGCAATCAGTACTGTTATTCATTCGATCTTTGGAGATCGCTGAGCCCGATACTTATATTTAGTTATCGGTGGTACATTTTCTATTTCTTTTGTTTTCTAACTTAATTTTTTGACTACTACTCCGGCCTATAAAAGGCTCTGGGTATTGTTTAACCACTTATAGGATATGTTGTCTGCTTTTTAATTTAGTATTTTGGCTGTTACTTGTGATACGCAGGCTTCATAACCGCTGCTCCCAACTAAATTCCATTATGTTTATCTCACTCTTCGGGGCATTTAATTTTATTAGATACTGGGACCATACGCCGTACGACATGGGGAAGCATATAACTCCATATCCACCGCCGTATGCATGCCATCTTTGGGATGGTTAAAATTGTGTACTATTGATTTTATTAATATTGAGTTCTGCTCAACCCGGGGCTAGAGGGCGTGAGCGGTAGCTAGCATATTTCACTACCGCTCATGAACAGTCTCAATCAAACCGAGACTGCAATATTTCGTATGTGTCGTGCTCGGCCGTTTCCAAAGGTCCATTATCATACCTTTTTTTGCAGACTGGCCCATCCAGTGAACAACCCTTGAAACTCTTGCCTGACCAGATAACTTCATGTCTTCAAGGACACCAGTCAGTGAAATCAGCCAGTATTATCAACCCTCAGTTACTAGAGCCGTCGTCATATTCATCGCTGTATGATGTTCAAAGACAAGCTGTATGTACCCAGTCATCATTGCAGGCACCGTCTACACATCTTCGGAGGTACCCGCAGTTTTCACCTATTTCTCCACCGACGTCTTTCCAGGACCTTTCTACATATCTTCATACATCATTACAGTCTTCAATACCTCTTCAGGAACCTTCTACATATCAACAGAGATCCATGCTATCTTTTCCCGCAACGACCCAGATGCTCCATCAGGAACCTTCTACTTACCGTCCAAGGTCCATATCGACTTCGTCGATACCTCTCCAGACGTTATCATCATCGATCTTGCATCAAAGAAATACAAAAAGATCGGACAGGGAAAGTAGCATTCAAGGAGGACAGTCAACCACAAAACACAGAAACAAACACGCAAACAGACAAACAAGAAGGCAAAAGCAATATTAAATGCAAAAGACAACACAAACACAAAAGGGTTGACAATAGGGCTACCGCCTTGGAACGGTCAGTGGCAAAGACGCTTATCAATAAGTGTTGACAACAATATTAAAAACATCGCTCATCAGTTTGTTTTACATTGAATTACAAATTAATGTCACCATATTAAAAACATCGCTCAGTCAGTTTTGTTTTACATTGAATTACATAACGCGCAAACAAACCTAAATCTGCATCCAGCCACATTCCATAATTACCATGTCGGTAATTAATTTTTATCTCATACAGTTTATATGTGAAATTGTTTATTCATAACTCATGTTTACAAATGACTTGAACGTGCTTGTGTTCTGTACATGTAACACAAACGTGTGTAGTTCATTGCTTTATGAACTCAGTACACGCGACGTCATCACATCACCTGGCCGTTAGCAACGAACGTAGCAACATGTACTAAAGCCTTTTATTACATAACTGTCATAAATTTACATTGAACTATGAATGATGTAATTTTAGTATCACACAAAAAAGTCACTAGTGACGATATAACTTTTTTATATCATCACTAGTGATGATATAACTTTGCCGGAAATACTTTTTTAACATATTTCTTAAACAAGAGGTCAATGACCTTGAAGCTCTACTGGTAGATTTTTGATAGCTAGGTCAACATTCCTGTGAAGTTTCATGAAAATCCATTAAGTAGTTTCATAGAAGTAGTCGCTACAAGTTTTTATTATATAACTTTATGTAAACAAAGATGGCTGGCGGCCATGTTTAATGTCAAATCAAAATAAATTTTGACAAGGATCAACATCATGTCATGCTGATCATTTTAGAAAAAAGTCCCATATCAATATCACTTATAGTTTTCAAGAAATAGTCACTACAAACTTGTTTTTTGAAAATCTACTTTTAGCCGTGGCGGCCATCTTGAATTTCCGACCGACCTTAAGTTTTGTTAGGATCAATTAGACATCAAGAGCAACATTCGTGTGAAGTTTCATGAAAATCCATCAAGTAGTTTCAGAGGAGTAGTCGCTACAAGTTTTCATTATATAACTCTATGTAAACAAAGATGGCCGCTGGCAGCCATGTTTAACGTCGAATCAAAATAATTTTCGACAAGGATCAACATCATGTCATACTGATCATTTTAGGAAAAGACGCATATCAATATCACTTATAGTTTTCAAGAAGTAGGCGCTACAAACTTGTATTTTGAAAATTTATTTTTAGCTGTGGCAGCCATCACGAATTTCCGGCCGACCTGAAATTTTGCTAGGATCAACTAGACATCAAGAGCAACATTCCTGTGAAGATTCATGAAAATCCGCTGAGTAGTTACAGAGGAGTAGTCGCTACAAATTTTTACTATACAAACTCTATGTAAAACAAAGATGGCCACTGGCGCCCATGTTTAATGTTGAATCAAAATAATTTTTGACAAGGATCGACATCATGTCATGCTGATCATTTTAGAAAAAGTCCCATATCAATATCACTTACAGTTTTCAAGGAGTAGTCACTACAAATTTATTTTTTTAAATCTATTTTTAGCCGAGGTGGCCATCTTGAAATTCCGGCCAGCCTGAAATTTTCTAGGATCAACTAGACATCAAGTGCAACATTACTGTGAAGTTTCATGAACATCTGTCAAGTAGTTTCAGATGAGTAGTCGCTACAAGTTTTTAACCATATAACTCTATCTAAACAAAATGGCCACTGGCAGCCATGTTTAACTGTGAATCAAAATAATGTTCGACTAGGATCAACAACATGTCATGCTGATCATTTTAGAAAAAGTCCCATATGAATATCACTTATAGTTTTCAAGAAGTAGGCGCTACAAACTTGTATTTTAAAAATCTATTTTTAGCTTTGGCGGCCATCTTGGATTTCACATCAACATGAATTTTTGCTAGGATCAACTAGACTTCATGGGCAACATTTCTGTAAAGTTTCATGCATATCCATCCAGTAGTTTCAGAGAAGTAGTCGCTACAAATAAAAGGTACGGACGGACAGACGGACTCCGCACCACGCATAAACTCCGCTGATCTCTGATCAGTCGAGCTAAAATTAGTGGAATCTTATGTAAAAATTAGTGGAGTGTAATCTTATAAAGTCTGTATAATTAGTGGAATGTAACCTTATGTGGTTTTCATAATGTATTTTCACATCATACCAAAAATTAAAAGCAAACATGCAACTATTATCTGTTAAATAATAAAACGCAATGGGAAGGACGCGACGGGATGGGACGTGACTGGACGCGACAGGTAGGAACGCAATGCGACAGGATGTGACGGACAAAGTGATTCCTATAGGATGCGACGGACAAAGTGATTCCTATATATATATTCTGCTTCGAACCCACTTCTTCGAAGCGTGTGTATAACAAAAGTTACTAAGCAGAAACCATTTTTCTGTTTTTAGTGACAATTCCAACCTACCTTTCCATATAAGCTACCTACCCAGCAAGTTGCATCACAATATCTCTCTCCTAACAAAAGTTATTGGGCGGAATACATTTTTCTATTTGTAGTAACAGTGACCTTGACAAAAGTTAGAGTGGAAACCATTTTTCTATTTTCAGTAATGGTGACCTTGAAATTGACCCCCAGTGCCCCCAAATGCAATCCCAACTTTTCTTTCCATGTAAGCTACCTACCCAGCAAGTAACGTCTCAATACCTCACTCCTAACAAACGTTATTGATGAGTGGAAACCATTTTTCTATTTTTAGCAACAGTGACTTGAACTTTACCCAAAATGCAATCCCAATCATCCTTTCCAAATAAACTACCTACCTGGCAAGTTTCATCGCAATACCTCATTCCTAACAAAAGTTATTGAGCAGAAACCATGAGTTTGACGATGCCTGCTCCCCAAGCTACATAATTATGCCAAACTAATAACCATACTTTTACAAAGGAAAACCTGGTTAAAAACGAAGGGCCGTTACTGGACTGATCTGGCTGGTTTTTCGAACTTGTCTAAGCGTTCATTGATATCAACAATCTGGCCAAGTTAGCTAAACATAAGATGAAAAATGATGGCCC
Organism: Cyrtodaria siliqua; assembly: GCA_037043455.1. Taxonomy (NCBI): domain Eukaryota; kingdom Metazoa; phylum Mollusca; class Bivalvia; order Adapedonta; family Hiatellidae; genus Cyrtodaria; species Cyrtodaria siliqua. Next base: position 5,438 of record JAWPHD010005011.1, read on the forward strand.
TATCGTCTGGAGGCAAAATATAGTATATTTAAAACAAGAGGTCAATGACCTTGAAGCTCTACTGATATGTTTTTGATAGCTAGATCAATATTCCTGTGAAGTTTCATGAAAATCTGTCAAGTAGTTTCATCGCTACAAGTTTTTAATATATAACTCTATGTAAACAAAGATGGCCGTGGCAGCCATGTTTCATGTTGAATTAAAATAATTTTCAACATGGACCAACACCATGTCATGCTGATCATTTTAGAAAAAGTCCCATATAGATTTCAAGAAGTAGTCGCTACACGTTTTTTAAAAATCTATATTAAGCCGTGATGGCCATATTGAATTTCCAGAAAACCTGAAATTTTGCTAGGATCAACTAGATATCAAGAGCAACATTTCTGTAAAGTTTCATGAAAATCCGTAAAGTAGTTTCATAGGAGTAGTTGCTACAAGCTTTTACTATGTAACACTATGAAAACAAAAATGGCGGCTGCAGCCATGTTTAAAGTTGAATCAAAATGATTTTCGAAAATGACCAACCTCATGTTATGCTGATCATTTTAGAAAAAGTCCCATATCAATATCGCTTATAGTTTTCAGGAAGTAGTCACTACAAATTTGTTTTTTTAAATCTATTTTTAGCCATGGTGGCCATCTTGAATTTCCGGCCTGACTGAAATTTTGCTAGGATCAATTAGACATCCTGTGCGTTTCATAAAAAACCTTCAAGTAGTTTCAGAGGAGTAGGATGTATTTTCTTTCTTTTTAATTGCGACGAGTCCCCGTAGGCACAATCATGAATATAACTCTTATGTAAACAAAGATAGCGACTGGTGGCCATGTTTAATGTTGAATCAAAATAATTTTTGACAAGGATCAACAATGTCATGCTGATAATTTTAGAAAAAGTCCCATATCAATATCACTTATAGTTTTCAAGAAGTAGTTGCTATAAACTTGTTTTTTATATTGAACTTCCGGCAGACACGAATTTTGGCTAGGATCCACTAGACATCAAGAGGAACATTCCTGTCAAGTTTCATGAAAATCCGTCCAGTAGTTTCAGAGGAGCAGTCGCCACAAGCTTTTCCTATATAACTCTATGTAAATAAAGATGGCGGCTGGAGGCCATGTTTGACATCCAATCAAAATGAACTTTAGTTAGGACCAACTACTTGTCCTGCCAGTCATTTTGGTAAAAGTTCCAAATCAATATCACTTATGGAACTGAGAAGTAGTCGCCACAAAATCACATTTTTTACAATCTTTTTTTAGCCGTGGCGGTCATCTTGAATTTCCGGCCGATCTGAATTTTTGCTAGGATCAACTAGACATCAAGAGCAACATTCCTGTGAAGGTTCATGAAAATCTGTCAAGTAGTTTCAGAGTAGCAGTCGCCTCAAGTTTTTCCTATGTAACTCTATGTAATTAAAGATGGCCGCTGGCGGCCATGCAATCAAAATGAACTTTAGTTAGGACCAACTGCATGTCGTGCCAGTCATTTATGGTTTTTGAGAAGTCGTCGCCACAATATCGCATTTTTAAAATCTATTTTTAGCAGTGGCGGCCATCTTGTATTTCCAGCCGACCTGAATTTTTGCTAGGATCAACTAGACGTCAAGAGCAACATTCTTGTGAAGTTTCATGAAAATCCGTCAAGTAGTTTTAGAGGAGTAGTCACCACAAAAAAAAGTTTACGGACGGACGCCGCACCACGGCATAAGCTCTGCGGACCATAACTGTGTTACTGGGACGATCTCAATGGTTTTCAAACTTGTCCAAGCTTTCACTAATATTAACAATCTGATAAAGTTTGGTAAAGATTAGATGAAAAATGAAGTTCCTATCCATCTTCTTAATGAGGCAAAAGTTAACGGACGGACGGACAGTCGTACGGATGACAAACTTGAATATAAATCTTTAATGTAAAGTGTGAAACATCGGTGAAGTTCTTTTATAATGACCAACTTTTGGTACGAACATGCTGCTGTCATTTGTGAAATCTGAAAGCTCTAAGGCTTCCAGAAACACCCATTATGCTTCCAGTCGCTTTAATTAGCTTTGACACATTTCCAAGTGTTTTGTTACTCATTTTTTACAACAACTAAATCCATCTTACCTCATTCTGGTTGATAATATTTCTGTATGCAGTTGCTCGGTCAAGAATAGTTATCCGGACTCTATCCTTCTGAATAAAGAATGAAACAATAATGGTTATTTAGAGCGTTCCTAGAGAGAGAATATGACATTAAAGGGACACACGGCAATCTGTGTGTCTCGATTCATTTATCCGGCCAGGTCAAAGGTTATAGGGGAAAAAATCAATATGTAAATAGAGTAAGGCGACTACGGGGCATTATAAACCCGATAACTGCAATTAAATGTGCATAAATATCAAATTAAACACCAATTAGATGCATGAGTGTTTGTTTTTATTATATCCAGCCCCGCGTTGACAATGTTCAATAAATTAATGCATATTTTAACGACAATTGCTACCGTTGTATTTTCTGTTTTGCCGGCATTGAAAAACGTAAAATACCCCATCTGCGAAAATTCAAAACACTAGTTTTAAATACTCCATACTGAGTGTATTGCTGGATTGTAAGGGGTAAAAACACTTACCTTTATTAGAAATTATATAGTTTAATATAAAAACAAAACAAGTTTTAATTGGGAAAATACCGTAACATACCAACAGGAAATCTAGTAAGAAGATGGAAAGAAGGGGAAAAGAACAAAACAGGGAGGTTGCATTTAATGGAGTGATTGTGGTTATGACTTCAGTGTGTTGTTTTACAGTCTTCACTTTGGTGTAGTTGCTTTTGAGTGTTTTTTGTTCTTTTTGTTGTTGTTTTTACAGAAAGTACAGCTATTGTTAGTTTACTAGTGATCGAGCATCCTGAAGGTGGGGGTGTTGCAGGAAGATACAGAGGAAATATAACGGATCAGATAGTGACTGGAACTATAAAAGTACCTTGCAAACACATTTTTATCAAAATAATTTTTACATGGAGATATAGCGCTAATTACACTAATTTAATGAAACCCGAAATGACGACATTAATACATTTTCAGGTGGAGTCGAACTGTTTCAGAGACAGACTCAAACCAGCCTCAGCTGATTGTCCTAGCTAAATACTTGAATTCTGTTTAAGTTACTGTATACTGGTATGAAGTCTGACATTTAATAAGCAAAATAAATGAAGATTGTCTGCTTTCAGCCTGCTGCAACATTAATGATAAAGTTTAGTACATGCAATGTATAAAGTTGTTTTATAACTAAATAGTATTGCATGTATGACAATGCTTTATTGTTACAATAATATATATTTAAAATATTAATTCATTAAAATAATAAAATATTGATTAAAACATACTTAGATAGGTTTCAAAATCTGGTTAAAAATATAATTTCTGGCTCACATGAATAACAATGTACATTGTTATTATTTATATTTACATTTCTGTCAAATAATGGACTTTAATCTTGATGACAACATATTAAATTGGTATGACTTTACATATCATCACCAGTATGACTTTACATATCATCACCAGTATGACTTTACATATCATCACCAGTGTGACTTTACATATCATCACCAGTATGACTTTACATATCATCACCAGTGTGACTTTACATATCATCACCAGTGTGACTTTACATATCATCACCAGTATGACTTTACATATCATCACCAGTATGACTTTACATATCATCACCAGTATGACTTTACATATCATCACCAGTATGACTTTACATATCATCACCAGTATGACTTTACATATCATCACCAGTATGACTTTACATATCATCACCAGTATGACTTTACATATCATCACCAGTATGACTTTACATATCATCACCAGTATGACTTACATATCATCACCAGTATGACTTTACATATCATCACCAGTATGACTTTACATATCATCACCAGTATGACTTTACATATCATCACCAGTATGACTTTACATATCATCACCAGTATGACTTTACATATCATCACCAGTGTGCAGATCTATTTGTAAACAGAAAAAAAAATGTTTAATACATTCTTTTTCATCTAAATAATCTATTGTGAAATACAACACATACATAATTGTTACTGAAATAACAAAATTAATATGAATGGTTAAAAAACAAAAACACTATATACCGGTAACCTGCTTCCTTGAGCTTTCTGACACAATTTTAAATAAAAACAAGAGGTCAATGACCTTGAAGCTCTACTGATTGATTTTGATTTCAGGAAGTAGTCGCTACAGACTTGTTTTTTGAAACTCTATTTTTAACCGTGGCGGCCATCTTGAATTTCCGGCCGACCTGAAATTTTGCTAAGATCAATATGACATTAAGAGCAACATTCCTGTGAAGTTTCATGAAAATCCGTCAGGTAGTTTCAAAGAAGTAGTCGCTACAAGTTTTCATTATATAACTCTATGTAAACAAAGCAGCCATGTTTAAGGTCAAATCAAAGCGATTTTCGACAAGGACCAACATCATGTCATACTGATCATTTTAGAAAAAGTCCCATATCAATATCTCTTATTGTTTTGAAGAAGTAGTCGCTACAAACTTATTTATTTTAAATCTATTTTTAGCTGTGGCGGCCATCTTGAATTTCCGGCCGACCTGAAATTTTTCTAGGATCAACTAGACATCAAGAGCAACATTCCTGTGAAGTTTCATGAACATCCGTCAAGTAGTTTCAGAGGAGTAGTCGCTACAAGTTTTTACTATATAACTCTATGTAACCAAAGATTGCCACTGGCAGCCATGTTTAACGTCGAATCAAAATAATTTTCCACAAGGATCTACATCATGTCATGCTGATCATTTTAGAAAAAGTCCCATATCAATATCACTTATAGTTTTCAAGAAGTAGTCGCTACAAACTTATTTTTTAAAAATCTATTTTTAGCTGTGACGGCCATCTTGAATTTCCGGCCGACCTGAAATTTTGATAGGATCAATTAGACATCAAGCGCAACATTCCTGTAAAGTTTCATGACAATCCGCCAAGTAGTTTCAGAGGAGTAGTCGCTACAAGTTTTTACTATATAATTCTATGTAAACAAAGATTGCCGCTGGCAGCCATGTTTAACGTTGAATCAAAACGATTTTTGACTAGGATCAACATCATGTAATGCTGATCATTTTAGAAAACGTCCCATATCAATATCACTTATAGTTTTCAAGAAGTAGTCGCTACAAACTTATTTTTTAAAAATCTATTTTTAGCTCTGACGGCCATCTTGAATTTCCGGCCGACCTGAAATTTTTCTAGGATCAATAAGACATTAAGAGCAACATTCCTGTAAAGTTTCATGACAATCCGCCAAGTAGTTTCAGAGAAGTAGTCGCTACAAGTTTTTAATATATAACTCTATGTAAACAAAGATGGCCGCTGGCAGCCATGTTTAACGTTGAATCAAAACGATTTTTGACTAGGATCCACATCATGTCATGCTGATCATTTTAGAAAAAGTCCCATATCAATATCACTTATAGTTTTCAAGAAGAAGTCGCTACAAACTTGTATTTTAAAACTCTATTTTTAGCTTTGGCGGCCATCTTGGATTTCACATCAACATGAATTTTTGCTAGGATCAACTAGACTTTATGGGCAACATTTTTGTAAAGTTTCATGAATATCCATCCAGTAGTTTCAGCTGTGAAGTCGCTACAAGTTTTTACTATATAACTCTATGTAAACAAAGATGGCCGCTGGCAGCCATGTTTAACGTTGAATCAAAACGATTTTTGACTAGGATCAACATCATGTCATGCTGATCATTTTAGAAAAAGTCCCATATCAATATCACTTATAGTTTTCAAGAAGAAGTCGCTACAAACTTGTATTTTAAAACTCTATTTTTAGCTTTGGCGGCCATCTTGGATTTCACATCAACATGAATTTTTGCTAGGATCAACTAGACTTTATGGGCAACATTTCTGTAAAGTTTCATGAATATACATCCAGTAGTTTCAGCTGTGAAGTCGCTACAAATAAAAGTTTACGGACAGACAGACGGACAGACGGACGGACGACGGACGCCGCACCACGGCATAAGCTCTGCTTATCTCTGATCAGTAGAGCTAATTAAGTAAATATACTGTTTAAACTTGTCTATTAGGAACTTCAAATCTTAGAATAAAAGTCGAGCATTTCTCAGGTCTATTAGACATGAAGAAATATATGTGTGAGTGTGTTTTCATATTGATATTGAGCTTTACTTGTTCAATGTAGCCCCCAAATGTGAAGCACGAGATTGATTTAAAGTTCTCCGGTCATGTTTTGCTTCATGAACATGTTTATGTTTATTTAAATCGAAATCAATACACCACAATAGATATTTACTATTCACACATTGCAATATCTGTGAAAAGCCAGAATACGATTTTATTTGATGACGATTTTATTTGATGACGCAGAAAATTAACAGGTAAATTAATCCACAGGTAAATGTATTTATCAATTATCTTGCAATAGTTGTGCAGCTATACAATTCAGATTTACCTCATTTCCCTGTGCAGTCACGCAGTGGTAAAAGTAGTATCAACGTCATGCAAATAATACTTATTTTTACATACAACTTAGTAGCGGTTTTCAATATATGTTTCCGAGACTATCAAGATATGTTCATATGATGTTTAAGTTAAATTTGTTAATTGATAATACTACAAAAAGGGTGGCCATTCATCTTTAACATCAGTTTAGTCTGATGTTTACATGAAAAATTGAACTATCCCAATACAGATTGCCTACATTAATTGTGCCTGAATCAACCTTTACACTGGCACTAAATATTACATTGAACTCATTTAATGAGCTGATTAAGTTTTTACCTTTAAAATGTGTGGTATTGTGGTCTGGTAAGACTAAATTAAAATATATATTATCATATTTTATTCTTTAACAAGTTGATAGAACTCACAGAACATCCAAATAAATAATTTCACTGGAATTGTCAGTCAGCTGTATTTTTTTATTATAAAATTAATATTGACTGCAAATTGAGCAGCATATTAATTATTTCTGCTTTACATTATGTATATTTAATCAGTTAAGACATTCTCTATTGCAAAACAGTCAAATGACAAGTAGTTGGAAAAAGAGCTAGTAAAAAGTTGCTGAATAAAAACATCTATTATTTTGCCAGCTATGTATTTAACTGAGACTATGCTTTTTCAAACTTTCATGTTAATTAACCCATGCGTTTAAATACTACCAGAAGTTATTACATTACAAGACCTCGGTCTGAGGGTGTCTCGCCCACTGCGGCAAACGGCAAATGAAATATTTTATTAAATTTGTGCTTAAATGATGTCCACCAAAGAAGCGAGGTAATCATAAGAAGTTAAGTTACTGAGGCTAAGTGGTTTAACAAGGGTGTAGTTTTGGAAAAATAACACAAAATATGACCTTGACCTTGGTATTTTTTATCGTTCAGCAAAGTCCACCAATGCCAACAATACATATGACCAAGTATCAGACATAAATTGAAGCAATAATATAAAATTAACTGAGTTTAAGTTACCTAACCAAGGTTAAGTTACCTAACTAAGGTTAAGTTACCTAACTAAGGTTAAGTTTGGGGAAAATAACGCAAAATATGACCTTGACCTTGGTAATTTTTGTCGTTATGTGATGTCGACCAATGCCAGCAATACATATGACCAAGTATCAAACAAAGAAAATAAAGTTATCAGAAAAGGTTTACATGAGGTTAACTTACCTAACCAAACTGATGATTTGGGTAAATAACGCAAAACATGACCTTGACCTTCGTACTAGTACTTCTTGTCGATTAGCGATGTCCACCAATGCCAACAATACATACGACCAAGTATCAAAGACATAAAGTGAGGCAATCACATAAAGTTAACTGAGGTTAAGTTACCTAACCAAGGTTAAGTTACCTAACCAAGATTACATTTGGAGAAAATAAGCAAAATATGACCTTGACCTTTGTAATTTTTGTCGTTCAGTGATGTCCACCAATGCCAACAATACATATGACCAAGTATCAAAGAAAGAAAAAGAGGCAATCGCATACAGTTAAATGAGGTTTTGGGAAAACAACGCAAAATATGACCTTGACCTTGGTAATTTTGGCATTATGTGATGTCCCTTGACCCAACAAAAAATCTGACAAAGTTTGAGAAAAATTCGAGCAGTGATTGAGATATAGTCGATTTAAAATGTGGCAGCCACTATCGTGCGAGAGACAATAAATGAACATTTGAGGTTTGTTTATTTCATTACATACTTTAACTTACCCTGTTACAGATTGACTTAACACTGGCAAAATAAGTTGATTATGGTATAAAGCCAGTCTTCTTTTTCTTGTCCTAGCTCAGATCAGCATCAGACCTCCATTCAGACCTCCATAAGCACATACTGTCTGGCTGATTTGAGAGCTCCAGGGTCTGTGGTTTCTGATGTTTGAAACATGTTTTTGTGACTGATAGGGTTCATGATTGGTCAACGTGACTCTCCTCACGGTCAGATAATCAGACTCTCCTTAAAGTCAGAGGCGGTACCTAATTGATGGGAGGAGCTAAAGCTACACGATTTACCAGAATGGAGTTGATTTAACGGAACGGACCAAAACTGAGATATGAAATACCGAAACAGAGATTGTTTTGATGATTTAAAGACTAATACACACATGTCAGTCCAGTGATTTAGGTTTATTATGTCTCTGGTCTTATTATTATTATTATTATTATTATTATCTTAATAGTATAATCATTATTGGGTAGTTATTTCTATATAAAAAATAATATTAAAACATCTTTAAACAAGAGGTCAATGACCTTGAAGCTCTACTGATCGATTTTGATTTCAGGAAGTAGTCGCTACAAACTGTTTTTTTGAAAATCTATTTTTAGCTGTGGTGGCCATCTTGAATTTCCGGCCGACCTGAAATTTTGCTAGGATCAATTAGACATCAAGAGCAACATTCCTGTGAAGTTTCATGAAAATCCGTCAAGTAGTTTCAGAGGAGTAGTCGCTACAAGTTTTCATTATATAACTCTATGTAAACAAAGATGGCCACTGACAGCCATGTTTAACATTGAATCAAAATAATGTTCGACTCGGATAACCATCATGTCATGCTGATCATTTTAGAAAAAGTCCCATATCAATATCTCTTATAGTTTTCAAGAAGTAGTCGCTACAAACTTATTTTTTAAAAATCTATTTTTAGCTGTGACGGCCATCTTGAATTTCCGGCCGACCTGAAATTTTTCAAGGATCAATTAGACATCAAGAGCAACATTCCTGTAACGTTTCATGACAATCCGCCAAGTAGTTTCAGAGGAGTAGTCGCTACAAGTTTTTACTATATAACTCAATGTAAACAAAGATGGCCGCTGGCAGCCATGTTTAACGTCGAATCAAAACGATTTTCGACAAGGATCAACATCATGTCATGCTGATCATTTTAGAAAAAGTCCCATATCAATATCACTTATAGTTTTCAAGAAATAGTCGCTACAAACTTGTATTTTGAAAATCTATTTTTAGCCATGGCGGCCATCTTGAATTTCCGGCCGTCCTGAAATTTTGCTAGGATCAATTAGACATCAAGAGCAACATTTTTGTGAAGTTTCATGAAAATCCGTCAAGTAGTTTCAGAGGAGTAGTCGCTACAAGTTTTCATTATATAACTCTATGTAAACAAAGATGGCCGCTGGCAGCCACGTTTAACGTCGAATCAAAACGATTTTTGATAAGGACCAACATCATGTCATGCTGATCATTTTAGAAAAAGTCCGATTTCAATATCACTTATAGTTTTCAAGAAGTAGTCGCTACAAACTTGCATGAAAATCTATTTTTAGCCATGGCGGCCATCTTGAATTTCCGGCCGACCTGAAATTTTGCTAGGATCAATTAGACATCAAGAGCAACATTTCTGTGAAGTTTCATGAAAATCCATCAAGTAGTTTCAGAGGAGTAGTCGCTACAAGTTTTCATTATATAACTCTATGTAAACAAAGATGGCCGCTGGCAGCCATGTTTATCGTCAAATCAAAACGATTTTCGACAAGGACCAACATCATGTCATGCTGATCATTTCAGAAAAAGTCCCATATCAATATCACTTATAGTTTTCAAGAAGTAGTCGCTACAAACTTGTATTTAAAAAATCTATTTTTAGCTTTGGCGGCCATCTTGGATTTCACATCAACATGAATTTTTGCTAGGATCAACTAGACTTCATGGGCAACATCTTTGTAAAGTTTTATGAATATCCATCCAGTAGTTTCAGAGGAGTAGTCGCTACAAATAAAAGTTAACGGACAGACGGACAGACGGACGGACGGACGACGGACGCCGCACCACTGATCAGTAGAGCTAATAATAATTGTAACGCTTTCAGCAGAGTGGGTCAAGAATATTTATCGAAACTGAGTTCAGAAGAGACTAGTCTTGACAACGGTTGTGTATTAAAACCTTTAACGGGCCATAACTCCGCCAAAAATCATTCAGCTGGAACACGGCGACGATATGCACAACGATATGCACAACTATGTTTGATACTGATCATCCTTGCCAAGTTTCGTTGAAATCTGCCAGGGGTTCAGGAGAACTAGTCTGGAGAAAGTTTATTAAAACATTTAAAGGGCAACAAATCCCGCCAAAAATATTTTATTTTTGATATATAATTAATAGTATAATCATTTTCGAGTAGATCTTACATTTAAAAAAGGGATGTTCCTCTTTAAATGATAATTATACCACATACAGTAGGATGGGCATAGCAGCTGGCGGAAAGCATTTTTTTCAAACGGAGATTGTATTGATTAATTCAAGACTATGTACGAGTAAATATTTAATATGTGTATGTTAGTTGACTAAGACTGAATGGATAGGAGACTTAAGTAAATGAATGAGTTGTTGCATGTGATGGAAAGAGAGAAATACTAATATTCATGTAGTTTGTTACATACTATCACCTGCTATATAAATACATTAGGTTCTTCCTCATCTCACCAGTGACAACTATGTATAGCTATGTATATTATGTAAACATGTTCATGGGCCACATTTGGCTTAAATAAAGTAATGAACTATAATCTATACATGCACGCATATATACTGCCTATATATATATATATTGGACTCTCCTCATATTATAAAACCATCCCTTTCCGGGGTATATAACCTATACAGTATGTATCAATACCTTTGATATATACTGGACTCTTCTCGGAGTCAGGTTATACAAATCCACCCATCTCGAGTGTTTATAACCTATACGTTTATTTATCAATACCTTTGATATATATTGGACTCTCCTCAGAGTCAGGTTATAAAACCATCCATTTCTAGGGTATATAACATATACATTATGTTTCAATACTTTTGATATATATTGAAATCTCCTCAAAGTCAAATTATATAAACCCAGCCATCATCTATACGTGTATGTATCAATACCTTGATATATAGTGGCCTCTACTCCGAGTCTGGTTGTATAAAACCACCCATCTCATGGTTCTGTAATCTCTACATTTATTCCAATATATATCAAAGGTATAGAAACATAAATGTGAAGATTAAAGACACTGGATGTGGATGTTTTTTTATATAACCTGACTCTGAGGAGAGTCTGATATATATCAGGCGTATACATAAATGTATAGAATATAGATCCTGGAGATGTTAGGTTTTATGTAACCGGACTCTGCAGAGAGTCCGATATATATAAGGGGATAGATATATAAATGTATAGATTATAGACACTGGAGATGTTAGGTTTTATGTAAACTGACTCTGAGGAGAGTCCAATATATATCAAAGTTATTGATACATAATGTATAGGTTATAGACCCTGGAGATGGAAAGTTTTATATGACATGACTCTGAGGAGAGTCCAAAATATATCAAAGTTATTGATACATAAATGTATAGATTATAGAACTTGGAGATGGTTGGTTGTATATAACCGGACTCTGAGGAGAGTCCAATATATATGAACGTTATTGATACATAATGTATAGGTTATAGACCCTGGAGATGTAAGTTTTATATGACATGACTCTGAGGAGAGTCCAGTATATATCAAAGGTATTGATACATACACGTATAGATTATAGACCCTGAAGATGGATGTAATTATATACATAATGTATAGGTAATGTATAGGTTATAGACCCTGGAGATGGTTGTTTGTATATAACCGGACTCTGAGGAGAGTCCAATATATATCAAAGGTATTGATACATACACGTATAGATTATAGACCCTGAAGATGGATGTAATTATATAACCTGACTCTGGGAAGAGTCCGATTTATATCAGGAGTATAGATATATAACTGTATATATTATAGATATTGGAGTTGTTTGGTGTTATCGAACCGGTTTCCGAAAAGAGTCCGATATATCGGGAGTATAGATATATAAATGTAGAGATTATAGATACTGGAGTTGTTAGGTGTTATGGAACCTGGTGCTGAGAAGAGTCCGGTATATATCGGGAGTATAGATATATAAATGTAGAGATTATAGATACTGGAGTTGTTAGGTGTTATGGAACCTGGTGCTGAGAAGAGTCCGGTATATATCGGGAGTATAGATATATAAATGTATAGATTATAAACAATGGAGATGTTAGTTTTTATATAACCAGACTCTGAGTAGAATCCGATGACTCTGAGTAGAGTCCGATATATCAGAAGAATAGATATATAAATGTACAGAGTACAGACACTGGAGTTGTTAGGTTTTATGTAGTCCGATATATATCAGGAGTATAGATATATAAATATATAGAGTATTGACACTGGAGTATAACCCGACTCTGAGGAGAGTGCGAAATATATCAGGAGTGTAGATATATAAGTATATAGAGTATAGACACTGGAGATGTTAGGTTTTGTATAACCTGACTCTGAGGAGAATCCGATATATATCAGGAGTATAGATATATACTTATATAGAGTATAGACACTGGAGATGTTAGGTGTTATGTAACCTGACTCTGAGAAGAGTCCGATATATATCAGGAGTATAGGTACATACATATAGAGTATAACCTGATTCCGAATAGAGTCCGATATATATCAGGAGTATACAAATATATAGAGTATAGACACTGGAGATGTTATGGTTTGTATAACCTGACTCTGAAGAGAGTCCGATATATATTAGGAGTATAGATATATAAGTATATAGAGTATAGACACTGGAGATGTTATGTTTTGTATAACCTGACTCTGAGGAGAGTCCGATATATATCAGGAGTACAGATATGTAAGTATATAGAGTATAGACACTGGAGATGTTGTTTTATATAACCTGACTCTGAGGAGTTCGATATATATCAGGAGTGTAGATATATAAGTATATAGAGTATAGACACTGGAGATGTTATGTTTTGCATAACCTGACTCTGAGGAGAGTCCGATATATATCAGGAGTATAGATATATAAGTATATAGAGTATAGACCCTGGATATGTTATGTTTTGTATAACCCGACTCTGAGGAGAGTCCGATATATATCAGGAGTATAGATATATAAATATATAGAGTATAGATACTGGAGATGTTATGTTTTATATAACCTGACACTGAGGAGAGTCCGGTATATATCAGGAGTATAAACGCATACATGTATAGAGTAAAGACCCTGGAGTTGGATCGACTGAGAAGAGTCAGATATACATGTATATCAGGAGTATATATGCATGAATGTATAGATTATAGATAATGGAGATGTTAGGTTTTGTATAACCTGACTCTGAGGGGAGTCCGATATATATCAGGAGTATAAATATATTGAGTATAGACACTGGAGGAGTCCGATATAATTATATTAGGAGTATAGATATATAAGTATATAGAGTATAGACACTGGAGATGTAATGTTTTGTATAACCTGACTCTGAGGAGAGTCTGATTTATATCAGGAGTATAGATATGTAAGTAAAGTATATAGAGTATATACACTGAATATGTTGTTTTATATAACCTGACTGAGGAGAGTGGACGATATATATCAGGAGTGTAGATATATGTGTATAGAGTATAGACAAAGGCGATGTTAGGTTTAATTTTCTTTGGTTCTGAGAAGAGTCCAATATATATCAGGAGTAAAAATATATGAATGTATAGATTATAGATCGTGGGGATGTGAGGTTTTATGTAACCGGACTCTGCAGAGATATATAAGGGTATATACAGCTATATTAATGTATAGATTATAGATCCTGGAGATGTATGGTTTTATATAACCTGATTCTGATAAGAGTCCTATATATATCAGGAGTGTATATATAAATTTATAGATTATAGACACTGGAGTTGTAAGGTTTTATGTAACCTGACTCTGAGAAGAGTCCAATATATATCAGGAGAATAAATATATAAATGTATCGAGTATAGACACTGGAGATGCTAGTGTTTATGTAACCTGATTCTGAGGCGGGTCCGATATATATCAGGAGTATTTATACATACACGTATAGATTATAGACACTGGAGTTGTTAGGTTTTATGTAACCCGACTCTTAGAAGAGTCCGATATATATCAGGAGTCTAGATATTTAAATGGATAGAGTATAGACACTGACGATGGATGGTATTATACAACCTGACTCTCTGAAGAGAGTCCGATATATATAGTGAGTATAGATGCATACCTGGACTTGAACTGGGAACCAGGGGGTCAAAATGGTAGTTGCCGAAAGTAGTCCCATATACAGTTGACAGTAGTGTTATTTGAGATGTTGTGTGAATGAAAGTACACTCCACAGGTAATGGTGATTAATATTTGTGCGTAGAGGGTAGATTCCCAGATATTTTGCTTCAAGAATCAGGTAAATCAGAGCTGAGACAAGTGAATGGCACTACGTTTTGTGAGGTAAGATTTGTTTGTGTTCGTCAGATTTGACCTGAATTGACCCAGAATTGGAAGCCGAAATTGACCCAGAATTGGAAGCCGAAATAGAGTTTGATTTTTTGCTATGTCTGTGTTGTGCTAGCTATGAAGATAGTTTACTGACAGTTTCGAGTATGACGGAGTATAATGGCATGTGTGACGCCATATTAGGCTATACTGTAAGTCTATGGGAAATTAATAGTGGTCCAGTTCCACCTGTAGTTAGTATAGATGCATAAATGTAAATATTCTATACCCTGGAGATAGATGGTTTTATATAACCTGACTCTGAGGAAAGTCTGGTATATACCAGGTGTATATATATACAAATATATGTTAAAAAAGGGCATAGCTGTGCCTAAATAGATTTCGGCGTTACATGAATTGTGTGTGGCATATTTTTCATTGATGCCGAATACATGTTTGAAGTTTCATTCAAATATGTGCAGTGGTTAAGAATATATTAGGTTACTACGCATTTTGTCCAAGTAAAACAGGGGGCATAACTCTTCCAAAATATGTATGCCCGGAAGTATGTGACCCGCGCATGTCATGCTATTTATTGATACTGAACACATGTGACGTTTCATTCCAAACAGTCCAGTGGTTAAACAGGTTATTAGGTTACTGATACTGATATTTAAAACATTTTGACTATGTATAAAAAGGGCCATAACTTTGTCAAAATACATGTACGTTGCAGAGTTATATAGCTTGTGCGTGGCATGTGATCTATTTATCCCAAATACATTTATGAAGTTTCACTGCATTATGTCTAGCAGTTTTTGAGATATGAGCTTACCAATAAAAAAGGGATAACCAGCGCCGACGGAGACGCTGCATGACGCCGGAGCAAGTAGAATAACTCGTCGTTTCTCGTCGGTAGAAACGTAGTGGGTTACCTTATTATTATACTGCGTAAAGTTTATCGAAATTAAAAATAAACTGTTGTTTATCATTATCTTTCATACAAAGGACTCAATAAAAAACGAGCCTATCTCTACTACTTAGGTGCGTTCTTTGCTTCCAAAGGATCCCCATTTCAACATATATAGAGGATCTTAAACTAGTTCCCATTTCATATAAGATTTATGAAACGAGTTATGAATTATTTTTATTTTAACAAGCCTTTTGGCGAGTTAAAATTAAAAATAATTCAAAACGAGTTTCATAAATCTTATATGGAATGGAAACAAGTTTAAGATCCTTTTTATCACATAACATTGCAATCAAATTAGTAAAAATTAATTCAGATGGACATAGAACCGCCACGACGTCAGACACACTTTAGCGCCAAAACGTCATAAAATATGTGACTTCGTAACGTCGCGTTTCACACGACGTTGCGTATAAAAGAGTTCTTGTTTTACCTCTTTACAAAATAGCAGTTTACGCCAACTTTTTAACAAACCAACAACAATGTTTTGTATAACGTGCATTATTTTTATAACTGTCACAAATAATAAGTTTATGACTCAGATCTTGGTGAATTTGTAATAAATAAAATAGTTTCAGTTAATAAACTTGCGTAGTGTTACAGGTTTAACTCAACCAATCAAAATCGTTCCAGGTTGTATTACACGTGTGTAATACAATAGAATATTAAATGTGTGTTCGACACTGCTAACAAGGGACGTTATGTGATAAATTCTTATTTGTTTGTAGTATATAAACTCAAGTGGATTGATTAACATCTTCAAATTACAGTCATGCATATGCTGTCGTTGCGGTTCTCATTCCAACATAAAAAAAACACCAACGCCGTGTTGGTTAGCTCCTCCCATTTTATGCTCCATCCCTTACTCTGAGGAGAGTCAAGAAGAATATGACTGTGAGGAGAGTCAACGAACGCTTACCGTTCATGATTTCTCACTACAATCTTTATAAAAATCAAAGTACTGAAAGTACTGAGCGTTGTAGGTTGGTCGAAGAGACTTTACTGTCTAGATACTTTGTCATGTTGAAGGGGCGTGAAAGAAGAAGAATGTTTTGTTATATTTTTATTGAAACAAAGTTATGCCATTTATGTGAAAAGCCTGCCAACAATTTTATTATGACAATATTATCAAATGTGGAATGTATTGTAAACTGCAAGCAATCCTTGTTGATGGAGATGCTCGGCTTTCATCATGCTCTGCTTTATTGTTGAACTAAATTGAAGGAGATAATTCAATATAACAAATAGTGTGCAAGATATAAGAACATACAACAGAGCTACAGATGAGCTTATTGATCAGTTGGGTATTTACCCATTGGTATATATTTAAATGTATATTTCATAAAATAAAACAATAAAATTGTGTGACATTGTTTTGGGGTGGCATTCCACTAATATTGTATAGCATTACACAAAATGTAACTCATCAAATAAACTTGTTTTATAATAAGCTTAATACAAGGTGACAACAATCCATGCATTATTCAATTTGCATGGGTTGTTTTATTATTTGACAATTTCAATTACTTTACTCATGGTGCCCATGCTTTTGGTTTTAAATGGGAATTTTGACATTTTAATTGGGTATTTAAGCTGCTCGTCTGCAGCTCTGCTTACGAAGTTTTAAAGAGACACATGGCACTCGTAAAATGGTTATCAAGCATTGAAATAATTATTTATCCCGTATCATGTTGAAATGGAACCTGCTTTCATAAAAATATTTTTTGTTTTTGTTTATTTTTGTCAGTTTTTGTCGTCTTCAACAATATCTGTAAATATATTGGTGCAATGTAATCAACAATTAATACTATACACAAAGAAATTACTTTATATTATTCCTATAACTAGATGTATCACTAAAGGCGAATACCCCACACACATTTTTTAGTAAGAAAGGGAAATAACTCTGCATGGTATTGAGTGAGCTGCACCAAAATTGTGTCATACATTTTATGTTTTTTTTTGTTGTTGTACTGAGGGCAGCTAAAAGTAGCCGATCAGCTTACCAAAGTAGGAGGGTACATCACCCGCCTACCGGCTATAAAAGAAAGCAAATGTTTGTGAAGGGGAGTAACTCCAAACAGAAGCAAAATATACCTATTGTTTTTATAAATACTTCTTTTAAAAAATAAAAAAAAAGTAAAAAAATATATGACAATATACATTTTAAAGGGTGTCATGAAACCTTTAAGTATCAATAGAAATGAAATGCAAAACAGAATAAAAACTGAGAAAAAAAAACTTCAATGAATTTGATCTGAAATGTTGTGAAAGGCAATTTTTAAAGCAATTTCCAGTAAACCCACCCATCAAAATAGCATAACAACCAAGTTTTAATTCCGTGGACATCATGTTTTAATTCATTGTGGACATAATGGGTGTGTGTTACTGTTACAAAATAATACGGGTGGGGCCCCGACTATAGATAATTACACGCATATATTCAAATATACAGTATACAGAATATATATATATTTCTATCAGCTATGAAAAAAAAAATCCTTCAAATAAATGGGTTTGTTGGGGGCCGCCATCTTGAATCACGCATAATAACATCACGCATAACAAGATTTAGTTTTGTCAAAGTCAGTTTGTTATGGGAAACAACTCCTACGTCACCACGTTGTCAAAAATTACATGACGTTAGGCGCAATGTTTGGTATTACGATAGCCCCAAACAAAGTCAACAGATTCTTCGGCCTTGTCAAGCTTTTCCCTTATTAATTTATCAGAAATTACAGACAAAATGTGTTTTGTTGTTTATATCTATATTTTAATAGGATGAAACATGCAGCTTTTATGTTGTGCGTATAAATGCAACTTGGGAATCGGGGACAGGTCAGATTGTCTTTCTCAAAACATTAATATCAGAATTAATTTAAAAGCGTAGATCTAATTAATATCTGAGTTCATCAACTTCAGACCGTCATAGAACGATTGACAGACATTACTCGGTCGAAGATCAAGCCCTAGATTTAGATGTTGAACTTGAACATTTAGTTTCTTAAAAGCGAAACGGCTTAGGATAGACTGCTCCCTTCTCTCTCTTTTGTTTTCTTTTTTTTTGTTATATACAGTCAAAACCGTACTAACGGTCACCTCTGTATAGCGTCACCCTGGCCATAACGGTCAGCCTTTAGTCCTCCCAATACATTCCGCTATAAATCTCACCTTTATATAACAAGACCTGCTCAACGGGGTCAGTGGCCGGGGTAAATGAATCCAATTAGTGTCCAATTATCACTTATAATGGTAATCGTCAATTGAATCCCAAAACGAAAGTAGGTAGAGAGATATTGTGAGATTTCGCTTGAAATTAAATCACGTGTTCGTTGCTATGTAACTACGTAAACTTATTCGCGTTGTACAAACATTGATTGGTGTTGATGATCGATAATTGCTTAAATCGCTTGGCAGGTATATGTGGTGATTATTATATTTTGTTATTGAATAAATTGATTTCTGTTTTATAAACTTGTTTTGTGTTTTTTTATCGTCAGTCGATCGTGAGTGAGTAATTGAGTCGGTGTTTAAACATCATCAGTCAGTCATACAGTCATACAGTAAGGACCTACTGTAGGCCTATTGAAAAATGGCTTTCAAACGTAAGGCTCTCACCTACAGCAACGTGTAGGTGTTAAAACAATTGGAAAATGACTAAAGTTATGAAATTGTGATATATTAGTGCAGTAGACATGAGTATATATTTTCTGATTTTAGAGGAAGTATATATATATATATGTAGGTCTAATAATTGCAGAAATGGAGAGTTTCTGCTTTCAAATGAAACTTCAAAATTTCAGAAACTGTATTTAATATTTAGGATTAAGTTTGTCAATTAATGTGCACGGCATTTTGACATTTTTAACATGATGTACATCGAAGCGATCGTCATCTAGACTCTTTAAATAATGATATATATGTATCCATTGTTTTGTATTGTATACTGTAGAGTTACTATACTAGATAGCAATTCATTTTGATGAGGGAGAATTGAATTGAATGTTGTTTAACGGCTCATCAACACAGTATAGGTTATTTAGAGCCGCCCCAGAGAGAGGGGAAGGATACATAGGAATCCGGGAACCTGCCCTACTCTTATTATCGAATAGATTCCTATGGTTCTTTAACGTGCTCGGAGGATAGACCGATACACGGGACCGCCCGGTTTACGTCCCCATCCGACGGACGAGGCTAAGGTAAAGTGTCTTGCCCAAGAACACACCGACGGAACTCAGTGGCACCACGAAGGATTGAACCCGGGGCCTCCGGTTACAAATCCGCCGCGCTACCGACTGCGCCACGCCAGCCCCTCGATGAGGGAGAGAAACAGAGAGAAGAATCATCTTTATATATATATACAGTCGAACCTGTCTATAGCGATTACGTGGTCCGAGTATTAACTTTCATACCTCATCTCCAAGAAGCGAAAACGGGGTTGGCTGGGGTATGAAATAAAACCTTAATTTCGGCTTAAAAAAAATTGTGTATTGTAAAATTAAAACATTTAATAGGTAATTTCAAACAGGTTATCGCATTTACTCAGTGAAAAATGTTTTTAAACTTGTTTTATTGTCGAAATAACCATTATAAAATCCTGCTAATATAAGCTTTTCCATCGCTTTTCCACCGCTTAATGGAATTAAGGCTGGACATCGTAATGGTGGTCACCTAAGGGAATGATTAAAGTTGGCTGCTATAGCCAGGTGGCTGTTATACAGAGGGTCATGTTGCATAACTTGTACATGTAAAGTATGAAGTAATTAAACATAGTGTTATGCCAAATCAATATGTATTTCAACATACAAGTCATTAAAAGTATATACTTGTTTAATTTATTAAAAATGTATTCAATTTTAAAAATGGACTTTTAAGAGTAATTAAAGCAGTAATTTACATATATGATTTAATTAAAAACAACAGTTTACCCTGGTATTGTATGACCCGACAAATTTCTCCGTTAAGACACCTGCTGCCTACATTGACAGACTATTGACTACCAGGCTACTAAGGGCTTCAGGGCCAAGCTCGGCATACCACCAGCTCAGTTCCTCTCCTACTCAAGCTTCCTACCATTGTAAATAGTTTTTATTGTATACAGCGAATGTAGCCCCACTAAATGTCAAAACGATGGGGGTCAATTGTTTTTACCGGTATTTGTCAGTTTTATCCAGGACTACAGACATTCTGTGAAAAATTCGTCCTTTTGTTTGAAGAACACAATCTGGAATGTATTCAACACAATCAGTATTTAAAATTCCTTGTATGAAAGCAACACTTCAACGTAAAGGGAACAAGTAGGGACGGATTCGCCACTGACGACTGAGTACTTTAACTATAAAGTTACAGTATCTTGAGTTTCTACTGTTTTTGTGTGTATGATTCAGTTTCACTTATAATTTTTATTGCAATTAAAGACTGGTCATGGTTTTGCCCGTCACATAGGTAGTACCTAGTTCATATTATAAAACTCATATTAACTACTATTATGAGTTATTGACTCTGGTGGCAAACAGTCGTTTCTCCATATCGTAGAAAATGCATTGAGGCATACAGGTTTTACGACGGGTGCCGCCATCTTGGATTTTCGTTCTAGATTTGACAGTGGCTATCATTATAATAATTATAATTTATCATTCTAAACTGAATACAGACCAAAATCTCTCGATTTAAAGAAAATAAACTTATTTTAGTTCATCTGCCTCATTCTGAAATTGGGAATACATTAACAATCTATGTTTTATTGTTTGGTACTCGGCTTTACTTTAGTAATTCAGTACAAGAACAAGAGGTCAATGACCTGGAAGCTCTACTGATAGGTTTTGATAGCTAGATCAGCATTCCTGTGAAGTTTCATGAAAATCTGTCGAGTAGTTTCAAAGGAGTAGTCGCTACAAGTTTTTACTATATAACTCTATGTAACATAAACAAGGATGCCCACAGGCAGTCATGTGTAATGTCAAATCAAAATAGATTTCAACAAGGAACAACATCATGTCATGCTGATCATTTTAGAAAAAGTCCCATATCAATATCACTTATAGTTTTCAAGAAGTAGCTGCTACAAATTTGTTTTTTAAAAATCTATTTTTGGCTATGGCAGGCATCTTGAATTTCCGGCCGACCTAAAATTTTGCTAGAATCAACTTGACATCAAGAGCAACATTTCTGTTAAGTTGCATGAAAATCCTTGAAGTAGTTTCCGAGGAGTAGTCCCTACAAGTTTTTACTATATAACTCTTATGTAAACAAAGATGACCATTGGCAGCCATGCTTAATGACGAATCAAAATGATTTTCGACAATGACCAACATCATATCATGCTGATCATTTTAGAAAAAGTCCCATATCAATATAACTTTTAGTTTTCAAGAAGTAGATGCTACAAACTTGTTTTTTTATGCATATAGTAATCGCACCATCTATCTGTCCGGATTCCGTCATTCCGCACCGTCCATCTGTCCGGATTCCGTCATTCCGCAGTTCGTGTCCGGACTGTACCTCCAAAACCACTGCATGATTTTTGATTAACTTGGCACAAGTGATCACCATAACAAGACGATGTGTCACGCGCAAAACCCAGGTCCGTACCTCAAAGGTCAAGGTCACACTTGAAGTTCATTGGTCAAAAACAGGTATGCAATTTCGTGTCCGGACCGTAACGTCACAACCCCTGCAGGGATTTTTAAATAACTTGGCACAAGTGATCACCATAACAAGACGATGTGTCGCGCGCAAAACCCAGGTCTTCAAGTCATTGATTGGAGGTCAAAAGTCAAATTGTGTCCGGTCAATAACTCTGGCATTCATGGACGGATTTTCAAATAACTTGGCACAAGTGCTCACCACAACAAGACGATGTGTCGCACACAAAATCCAGGTCTGGAGCCCCAAGGTCAAGGTCACACTTAGAGGTCAAAGGTCAAATCGTGTCCGGTCAATAACTTCTGCATGCCTGGACGGATTTTCAAATAACTTGGCACAACTGCTCACCACAACCAAACGACATGTCTTTCACAAAATCCAGGTCCATGGCTCTAAGGTCAAGGTCATTCTTAGAGGTCAAAGGACACTTCGGGGGCATTTATCATTTACAGTGATATTTCTTGTTCTTTATATCATTAACAAACACTATTAGCATCAATAGCCTAACATATCATACAGTATATAGTTTTCGAACATTCTCTCTCTATATATTAATTCTTCTATCATTATTTTCGTAATGAGCATGGTTTACAATGAGCTTTTATTTTTGTATTTGAAGTTTTTTAACGTTTGACGTCTAAAAAACAATGGCTTGACATTTCATTAAGAATTTTTCTTTTACGGAAAAAAATCATATAATAAAAGTTGATTCAATATCAGCGCATCAATAAAAAGACAAATTTCTGTGCATTTTTTGTGCAAAGTCAACATTTGTGTCAGCTTTTCGTTTGCTAATTATTACTTTGTGTGTTAAACGTGTGGTCGCTGAAATGCTATATTTTCTGAAGTGTGACATCGCATTAAGACTTCACAATTTGAATGGCATTACGTTTGTTTGTTTGTTTGTTTCTATGGTGTTTTACGTTATTTTCAACACATGCAAGGTTATACATGACGGTCGATTCTTTGTGGTGGAGGCAGACCACCCACTCTTCATAGGTAGAACCAGTACTGTACACCTCCCGCCATCCGTAAAAATTGACACTTCCTCACTTATAAGTCGAATGGCATTACGTAAGTTTGACACTGAAATTGATAATAATTCTGTATCTGATAGCAGAGTTTTCGTGCATTTTATTGATATATAAAATAGCAAGTATATAATAAATCATCAACGTTGAAATTATTATTCTAACTAGGCAATCTCACCTAAAATTCAAATCTGCCCATCTCTTCGCGCTTACCTTTGGCCATATTGTTTTTGGTCCCTCATAGTATTATTTAACAAAAAATATTCCATTATTTAACTTAATAACGAAGTTTGCCCCAATGAAAATTTCATTTAAATCCGGAAACATTTCTATTTCGCTAACAGTTGCTTAAAGAATATGAACCCCAATGAAAATTTCATTTAAATCTGGAAACATTTCTATTTCGCTAACAGTTGCTTAAAGAATATGAACACTTGTTACATCTGCCACTTCATTTAAGACGTTTTTCTCAATTTTAAGTTGAACAACTATCATTAGATTATTATTTGATATTTTAAAAAATGGCAACAATACATTAGATATTCAAGATCTGTATAAAAATATATAGTTTCATGCAGTTATGGTGATGGTATAACTCGTAAACTCATCTGATAATCAACAGATAGGGGTATTTTAACCAGCTGCACCAACATCGCGCATCACATCTTAACAGTATTTTTTTAATTATAATGTACGTGTCTGTTAAAGTTACAAGTCCAAAGCGCTATTCACTGAGCCATGCTAGCCCTAGTAAAGAGAAAAGAAAATCTTAATGATTTGAGAAACTGGAAACATATACAAGATTAATGTTCGACATGGTGAGCTCCACACACACACACACACACCTCCCAGACCCAAAACTGTTTACTGCAATAAAAAAAGTTTTGTTCATGATATATTTGTTCATTTATACGAAAGTTCTTTGAATACAAACAAAATCACTAAGGAACAATTTTCCTATTATTGAAAATAACTGATTTAAAACGAATTCCTACCGATCTACTTTAATTTTATTGATTTACTGATTTATTAAATAAAATAAAAAGGCAAGTAATTTTTTTTCGCTTGCACTGGGAATCGAACCCTTGAAATCAAAACAGGCTTAGGGCAGCTACGTTAACCCTTAGACCACCGCGGATTGTTATATCGGTATGTCAAATTTATATGATTATATTATATTCCAGCAATTGATTGGTTGTCTTGTACGATATGCTGCTTTATGCCAATAATATATTGCGGGAAACCAGCATAGAAATAATCAAGACTGTACTGCACTAGTCTTTGATCATCTTTGACGCTTGATTGTAAATACAAACGTCTTGAAAACAAGCAAGCATCGCAGATGATCTAGACTAGTACTGCACAACAGTATCTCAAACTTGTCGCTAGATGGGGCTCAACTATAATTGTGTGTCACCATTTTGAAAATGACGACGATAGCAATAGGCGCAGGTAGAACCTACGCCTAAAAAGTACTGTGCCTGAGCTTCATAATAATCTACAGGCCTATGTATTAATTTAGACATTGAAGAAAATGTCATCTCTCTTTCTCTCTCTGTCTTTCTCTCTCTCTCTCTCCCTCTCTCTCTCTCTTATTCCTCAAATAAATACGTTCAATTTTGTACTTTTAATAGGAAATTAATGACACTTATATCAAATGACATTAGCTCTACAAATGTTGGCTTGTAAATCTGCATGGGTATCTGTTTACATCCCATCCCCAACCCCACCCAACTATGAAACATACTGACAATTTTATAATATTAGCAACGGCTATCATTTAAAAAGGGTTTATTATGATTTTTTTTATAATATATCAGTCAGAAATGTGAGAAATGGTGCCAAAAGTAGAATACAAATAATCAAAAGCGAATAGATAATTGGCGTAACTTCAAATTTGACAGTTCTAAATCTCCTATTTAATGGTATAAAACATGTATTTTATCACGAAAACAATAATATTAGCAAGATTAATTTATATTTGTATCATTTAATAGGCAAACTCACAAAAACAATTATAAATGCCAGCAAACGTGATTAATACACTCATCAACCATAGTGTTTACATTGGTTACGTGTGAAGTTTTTCCCCTATGACCTTTGACCGATGACACCATATTGGATTTTTTACGCAAGTGTTGATTGGTCTATATTATCAACAATTAATAATATGCAAATGCATTTTTTTTTATCTGTTTACCCCCCAGTGGGCGGAGCCTAAATCCGAGACATTGCTAGGTCATATGTATTACATATACAAAATATGAAGAAAATATTTCCTGTCAGGAATGGCAGCCATTACGGATGGATGAACTGACAGGCTAGTCTGCATATTATTAAATAAAGCATATTAAAAAAATCAAGGGCCGCAAATCAGGTAATACTGTTCCCATCCGGCTGGTTTTACTTGTGTGAAGAATTTACCTGATGCTAAGAGCCTTTCAACACATAAATGCAATTTGTGACCATGAACTTTGACCTATAGAACCCCATAAGATCCTTCGAACAGTAGAGATAAAAATATCAAATTATTTGTAAAGTTTGACCCAGGAGCTAGGTCCACAAAGGTGGGGAAGAAGCCTAGGGTCTACGCTGGTTGGATGGTTGTACCCGTCTGCTAATGCCCAGTAAGTGTATATATGGTTATAGGGTGGGGATCTCAATGGTTTCCAAGTTATGACCGAGGGGCTATGTCCCCAGGGGTGGGGAAGGAGACCAGGGTCTATGCTGGTTGGGTGGTTATATCTGTATGTTCATGTCAAGTAAGTGTATATATGGTTATAGGGTGGGGATCTCAATGGTTTCCAAATCATGACCGAGGGGCTATGTCCCCAGGGGTGGGGAAGGAGTGCAGGGTCTATGCTGGTTGGATTGTTGTATCCGTCTGTTCAAGCCCAGTAAGTGTATATATGGTTATAGGGTAGGGATCTTAATGGTTTCCAAATTATGACCCAGAGGCTATATCCCCAGGGTTGGGGAAGGAGATCGGGGTCTTATGTCTATGCTGGTTGGATGGTTGTATCTGTCTGTTCATGCCCAGTAAGTGTATATATGGTTATAGGGTGGGGATCTCAACGGTTATTAATTTACGACTCAGGGGGCCCACCCACACCCTCATATTTCACCTCTTGTGACCCCCGGGGCGGGTCCAATTCTAAACCCAGGGTTTTTCCTATATACTTCTATGTAAAATTACCAATTCAGGGGCCATAATTTTGTCAAAATGAATGGAAGAGTTATGGGGATTGTTGGATGAGGTACAGAATTTGATGTAAAACATGAGTTTAAAATTTTAATGCAATCGTTTGAGTAGTTTTGAAGTTATAAATCTATTGCACAAAAACTTTAATATAAAGACAAGACAATCAAAGGGCCATAACTTTGTCAAAATGAAAGGAAGAGTTATGGGGATTGTTGGATAAGGTGCAGAATTTGATGGGAAACATTAGTATAAAGTTTTCATGCAATAGCTTGAGCAGTTTTAAAGTTATAAATCTATTGCACAAAAACTTTAAGGTAAAGACAAGACAATCAAAGGGCTATAACTTTGTCAAAATGCAAGGAAGAGTTATGGGGATTGTTGGGTAAGGTGCAGCATTTAATGGGAAACATTAGTATAAAGTTTTAATGCAATAGCTTCAGTAGTATTGTAGTTATTAATCTATTGCATAAAAACTTAAAGGTGAAGTTGGGGACGCCGACGCCAACGCCGACGCCGTGGCGAGTAGGATAGTCGAGCTAAAAATCAATGACTGATTGCATTTTTCATGTTATTTTACTTAAAGATCATTCAGTGTCATCGTCTCAGTCTACGCTGACAATTTTAGCATCATGATGTCATCCAAGATGGCTGCCAGTGACGTCATTAAGGAAATATTGTAATCGCTAAATCTCATTCAATTATGATCGAATTTTGATAAAACTTTCACAGCTTGTAAACATCAAAGTCTAGTTGTGCATGAATGCCAAAATGTTCATGTCGTCACCCAAGATGGTCGCCAGTGACGTCATGATGAAAATCCTTTCATCAATCGTTTATCTCAATAATTTATCGTCTGATTTGAATGAAACTTTCAAAGATTGTAAAGGATAGGGTCTAGTTGTGCAAGAATTTCAAAGTATGTCTCTACGTCATGACGTCATTATGGCAATGACGTCACAATGTTATTAATATTTTGTTTTTAACACTAATAGCATTTTTTTTATTTATTTTACTGAAAAATCAATCAGTGTGTCATCATTTTAGACAATGCTGACCGTTGTAATGTCATGACGTCATCCAATTTGGAAAGCCCGTGTTTGATCGGGTTCTGATCAAAATCTAGTTATTATTATTATTCATCCACCATCCACTTTTCATAGTAATATTTGTCACAGAGTGTTCAAATTTTACCCTAAGGTATACAAATTTTGTCGGCATGCGTCATCCAAGATGGCCGCCAGTGGCGTTAACGGGAAAATTGTGTTATCACTCTATCTCATCCATGTATCATCGGATTTGAACAAAACTTTCACAGATTGTACAAGTCAGGGTATATTAGTGCAAGAACATTAAAAAGTGTCTCTACGTCATGCCATCATGACGTCAATGACGTCACAATGTTATTAAAAAATATTTTTTTGAGCCATGGTATTTTTAATGTTATTTTACTGAAAAACCAATCGGTGTCATTGTCTGAGTCAACGCTGACAGTTTTAACGCCATTACGTCAATCAAAATGGCCACCAGCGACGTCAATTATGAAATTTTGTAATCGCTATATCTCCTTCATTTATGATGGTGGAAAGCCCTAATAAACAGAGAAACGCAATAATGGTTTCTACAGCAATGTGGTAAGCCCTTACTAGATTTTGATCAGATCCTGATCAAACATGGGCTTTCCATGTCATGCTTAACATGTAAAATCATACTCAATGATGTCATGACGTCATAATGGTCAGTGATGATAAAGACAATGACCTTGATTGATTTACTGTAAAACTGACTGAGAAAAGTTAGAACGGGTACGCCCTCTCTCAGCAACACCATCTCACACAGATATAGTAACCCGAAATCCCCCCCAATCCCCCCCACCCTTCCTCCTCCCCCAGCACTCACCCACCAAGAAAAAAAAAATAGAAAAAAAAAAAATAAAAAAAATAAGCAAAATCGTTATTATATATGGAAAACAAGAGGTCAATGACCTTGAAGCTCTACTGATTGATTTTGATTTCAGGAAGTAGTCGCTACAGACTGGTTTTTTGAAAATCCATTTTTAACCGTGGCGGCCATCTTGAATTTCCGGCCGACCTGAAATTTTGCTAGGATCAATTAGACATTAAGAGCAACATTCCTGTGAAGTTTCATGAAAATCCGTCAAGTAGTTTCAGAGGAGTAGTCGCTACAAGTTTTCATTCTATAACTCTATGTAAACAAAGATGGCCGGCAGCCATGTTTAACGTCAAAATCAAAACGATTTTCGACAAGGACCAACATCATGTCATACTGATCATTTTAGAAAAAGTCCCATATCAATATCTCATAGTTTTGAAGAAGTAGTCGCTACAAATTTATTTATTTATTTAAATCTATTTTTAGCTGTGGCGGCCATCTTGAATTTCCGGCCGACCTGAACTTTTTCTAGGATCAACTAGACATCAAGAGCAACATTCCTGTGAAGTTTCATGAACATCCGTCAAGTAGTTTCAGAGGAGTAGTCGCTACATGTTTTTACTATATAACTCTATGTAACCAAAGATGGCCACTGGCAGCCATGTTTAACGTCGAATCAAAATAATTTTCCAAAAGGATCAACATCATGGCATGCTGATCATTTTAGAAAAAGTCCCATATCAATATCACTTATAGTTTTCAAGAAGTAGTCGCTACAAACTTATTTTTTAAAAATCTATTTTTAGCTGTGACGGCCATCTTGAATTTCTGGCAGATCTGAAATTTTGCTAGGATCAATTAGACATCAAGAGCAACATTCCTGTAAAGTTTCATGACAATCTGCCAAGTAGTTTCAGAGGAGTAGTCGCTACAAGTTTTTACTATATAACTCTATGTAACCAAAGATGGCCACTGGCAGCCATGTTTAACGTTGAATCAAAACGATTTTTGACAAGGATCAACATCATGTCATGCTGATCATTTTAGAAAAAGTCCCATATCAATATATATATAGTTTTTAAGAAGTAGTCGCTACAAACTTGTATTTTAAAACTCTATTTTTAGCTTTGGCGGCCATCTTGGATTTTAAAACTACATGAATTTTTGCTAGGATCAACTAGACTTTATGGGCAACATTTCTGTAACGTTTCATGAATATCCATCCAGTAGTTTCAGAGGAGTTGTTGCTACAAATAAAAGTTTACGGACAGACAGACGGGCGGACGGACGGACGGACGGACGACGGACGCCGCACCACGGCATAAGCTCTGCTGATCTCTGAACAGTCGAGCTAAAAATGCAAGCCTTTACTGCACATCTTTGGTCAGGCTTAAAAGACGCGCAGTGGACTTGAAAAAAACAACAAAAAAACACAAAGCAAAACAAAAAACATCCTTAGACACCTTTGTTTCTTGGTGACGTCAGTTAAACAAATGTCTCACATAACACAACAAGTGATCAACCTTAACATTGTTACCATGCGCAGTATGATGTTGCGCAACAAGCGATAAACCAAAAAATTAAACCATCCGCAGTATGATCTTGCGCAACAAATGATAAAAGTAAGCAGTCTCACCTTCCTCAGTATGACCTTGCACAACTAAACCCTGAGCTTTACAATCTGTGAAAGTGTCATTCAAATCCGATCATACGTGCACGAGAAACAGTTATAACAAGAATTTCCATTTTTACAGTTATATAGGAAAAAATGTAAAATCATACTCGATGACGTCATGACGACGTCACAATGATCAGTGATGATAAAGACAATGACCATGAATGATTTACAGGCAAAACTAATTAAAACATAAAATCTGCACAAAAATGACTTTTTATGACTTATGAACCGACGTCATATTTAATGACGTCATGACGTCATTTTATGTTCTTGCACAACTAGACCCTGAACTTTACAATCTGTGAACGTTTCATCCAAATAAGATCATAGAGTCATGAGATTCAGTGCTAACAAGATTTGCCTGATGGCCATCTTGGATGACGTCATGACCCCAAAAGTTTCGGGACACTATTCCAGCCTGAACCCTATCACTGTGTAAAATTTAGAGGCCGTGCAAAGTGGCGGTGAGAAGAATAAAGTCAACATGTTGCCGAACGAAAACAATAGGTCTTTCCACTGGAAGGTGGAAAGCACTGATAATGGTTTCGCGTATCTGTATGTGCGTGCAAGATGGGAACTGCCTTATGCCCGACACTGAATATTTAGGTCTGAGCTATGTGTGTGTGTGTGTGTGTGTAATTCTAAGGTTTATAGTCCGTCCGCCAACGAACACGTCAGGGTATACCTGACGCGATGGGCACAATAGAGTCTGGACTTTATCATCTTCACGTGTATACATTCCTCTGCCCCACGTCCCACCCATACGCACATTATTTGGCGAAGTTTGATCATTATCAGACTAGAAATCTTTAGGAAGAGAAGCGTGAACAATTTCAACCGTTACTGAGATATAGGTGGTTATTGGTGTTTACACCTATCGCTTACCTATGACCTTGACCTTTGACCTGATTTTCCCAGACTTGGTCAAGGTCACATAGTGGCACATATATGAGAGCACTGATGGCGCTAGCTGGTTCAGTTTTCAAAATATACTTAGAAGTTTCTATTTTAGCCTGTTGAAAATTAAACCAGTATGACCGCCATATCTGATGATGTCATCAACACCTTTTTCACACGATCGATAGAAGATGATGAAAACATGATTGTGGTTAAGTTTCAAAATGGTCATGCAATAATTGTATATTTGAAGGTTTATTCCATTTTTTTAGCGTCTGGCGTCTCTGACGCCATCACGTTATGACGTCATGACCCAGCATGACCTTCTTGCACAACAAGACCATGACTTTTACAATCTGTGAAAGTTTCATTCAAATCCAACAATAAATGTCTGAGATCTAGCGATAACAAGATTTTCATGATGACCTCACTGACGGCCATCTTGGATGATGTCATGACCCCAAAAGCTTCGCGGCACTATTCCAGAATGAGCTCTATCACTGTGTAAAATTTAGAGGCCGTGCGACCAGTCTTACTACACAAAGTGGCGGTGAGAAGAATAAAGTGAAAATGTTGCCGAATGAAATCAATAGGTCTGGAAAGCCCTAATAATGGTTTCGCGTATCTGTATGTGCGTGCAAGATGGGAACTGTCTTACGCCCGACACTGAATTTTTAGGTCTGAGCTATGTATCATCTTCACGTGTATACATTCGTCTGCCCCAAGTCCCACCCATACGCACATTATTTGGCGAAGTTTGATCATTATCAGACTGGAAATCTTTAGGAAGAGAAGCGTGAACAAGGTATTTCTTAGATCTTCACTGGCGCCATATTGAATGACGCCACGACCCAAAATATTGCAATGCACAACTACAAGAAAAGTACATTATTTTGACAAAGATTCACCAAGAAAGGACAGGTAGTTCTTGAGCAGAAGCGATTTTAATCTTCTTTCGTTTCTACGTTACTGTGACGTCATTAATGACGTCAGCTAAATAAAAACTTTACGTTCGTATTTGCAATCATAAGTTCTACAAAATTGACAAATTTTACGTGTCTGCGTAAATTTTTCAAATTTTACGTCATTGGCGTCATCGTATTTTGGTTCCTATGGCAACCATTTACCAACGTAGCGTTTTGAGTGGACTTTATTTTTGAAAAGTAAATTGAAAGGCCTTACAAATGGTACAATATGTTCTTGATAACAATTTCAACCGTTACTGAGATATAGGTGGTTATTGGTGTTTACACCTATCGCTTACCTATGACCTTGACCTTTGACCTGGTCACCTGATTTTCCCAGACATGGTCAAGGTCACATAGTGGCACATATATGAGAGCATTGATGGCGCTAGCTGGTTCGGTTTTCGAAATATACTTAGAAGTTTCTATTTTAGCCTGTTGAAAATTAAACCAGTATAATTGTATTTTTGACGATTTATTCCAGCTTTTAAGCATTTCACGTTTGACGTCATGAACCTGCATGACCTTCTTGCGCAACTAGACCATGACCTTTACAATCTGTGAAAGTTTCATTCAAATGCAACCATAAATGTCTGAGATCTAGCGATAACAAGATTTTCATCATGACGTCTCTGGCGGCCATCTTGGATGACGTCATGACCCCAAAAGCTTCGCGGCACTATTCCAGAATGAGCTCTAGCACTGTGTAAAATTTAGAGGCCGTGCGACCAGTCTTACTATGCAAAGTGGCGGTGAGAAGAATAAATTCAAAATGTTGCCGAACGAAAACAATAGGTATTTCCACTGGAAGGTGGAAAGCCCTAATAAACAGAATGAAAACAAAAGGTCTTCCCACTGAAAGGTGGAAAGCCCTAATAAACAGAACGAAAACAATAGGTCTTTCCACTGAAAAGCGGGAAATTCCTAATAAGAATAAACAGAACAAAAACAATAGATCTTTCCACTGAAAGGTGGAAAGCCCTAATAAACAGAACGAAAACAAGAGGTCTTCCCACTGAAAGGTGGAAAGCCCTAATAAACAAAACAAAAACAAGAGGTCTTTCCACTGAAAGGTGAAAAGCCCTAATAAACAGACGAACACAATAGGTCTATCCACTGAAAAGTGGATGGCTCTAAATAAACAGAACGAACACAATAGGTATTTCCACTGAAAGATGGAAAGACCTAATAAACAGAATGAAAACAATAGGTCTTTCCACTGAAAAGTGGAAATCACATAATGCACACATAATTGTCTACATTGAATGCTTAGGTGCAAAAATGTGAACAGTTTTAAAATTGAAACTTATCATAAGATGTTTAATAAAACGGGGCCTATGTAGAGCAATGTAAAATTAACTGTGTTGTGAGACGTAGAGTGCCCACAAGGCAAAATTATGGATTTTTGCCAATTTAAGGGCAGACTAGAGGTTGTTTTTAGTAAAACAGATGTATCCTCCCACTGGAGAAAGGGCAATAAATCCATCAAAAATCATTTGACTGGAACATGACCATGATAATTTTTATGTACTACTAGGCTTGGTACTGATCATCCCTACTAGGTTTTGTTGAAATCCAGCCAGGAGTTCAGGAGAACTAGTCCGGACCAAGTTCGTGTATTAAAGCCTTTAAAGGGCCATAACTCCGCCAAAAAATCATTCATATGGAACACAACACCAACTAGAGTTGGTACCAATCATCCCTGCAAAGTTTCACTGAAGTCAGCCAGGGATTCAGGAGAACTAGTCCAACCAAAGTTTCTGTATAAAGGGTCATAACTCTGTCAAATATCATTCAACCGGAACATGGCGAAGATATGCGCAACTAGGCTTAATACTGATCATCCCTATAAAGTTTCGCTGAAATCAGGCCAGGGGTTTAAAAGAACTAGTCAGGACAAAGTTTGTGTATAATGGGCCATAACTGCGC
This sequence comes from Cyrtodaria siliqua, assembly GCA_037043455.1. Taxonomy (NCBI): domain Eukaryota; kingdom Metazoa; phylum Mollusca; class Bivalvia; order Adapedonta; family Hiatellidae; genus Cyrtodaria; species Cyrtodaria siliqua. Next base: position 39,511 of record JAWPHD010005011.1, read on the forward strand.
CAAAAACCATTTTACTAGAACACGGCAACGATATGTGCAACTAGTCTTGCTAAGTTTTGTTAAAATCCAGCAGGGAGTTCAGGAGAACTAGTCCGGACAAAGTTTGTGTATTAAAACCTTTAAATAACCATAACTCTGCCAAAAATCATTCAACCGGAATATGGGGACGATATGTGCAACTAGGCTTGGTACTGATCATCCCTGTCAAGTTTCACTGAAATTCATCCAGGGGTTCCGGACAAACATTGTGACATACAGACGATAGACAGACAACAGACAGACAACTGAAAGTACACTAACAATATGTCTCCCCATCCATTTTGTGGGGGAGACAAAATAACTCCGCTAATAGCGATTGCATCTGGCATTCAAGAACTCGTCCGAGATGTGTAAGTTTGGTTAAGATTGGATCAAAGATGGAGGAGTTAAATAAGGCAAAATTATGCATTTTTGTCCATTCAAGGGCTGATAACCCAGCTATTAGCAATCGAATCTTGCTGGTTCAAGAACTCGTCCAAGATCTTATGGATATATAACTACTGTGTAAGTTTGGTTACAATCAGATAAAAAAGGACAAAATTACGCTTTATGCCAATTCAAGGGTAGATAACTCACCTATTTGAAATCGAATCTGGCAGGTTCAAGAACTCGTCCAAGAGCTTATGGATATATAATTACTGTGTAAGTTTGGTTAAGACTGGATCAAAATGGAGGATCTAAAAGGTCCGACTACAAGGCATAATTATGCATTTCTGCCCATTCAAGGGCAGATAACTCAGATATTTGTGAACAAACCTGGCTGGTTCAAAAACTCGTCCAAGCTCTTATGGATATTTAACTACTGAGTAAGTTTGGTCAAGATTCGATTTAAATGGAGGAGCTAGAGTGCCCACAAGGCAAAATTATGCATTTTTGCCAATTTAAGGGTTGATAACTTAACTATTAGGGAGCGAATCTAGCTGGTTCATGGTTCAAGAACTCAGTCGAGATCTTGTGGATATATAATTATGTAAGTTTGATTAAGATCGGATCGAAAATGAGGAGCTAGAGTGCCCACAAGGCAAAATTATGTTTTTATATCAATTCAACAGCAGATAACTCTGCTATTAATGATCAAATCTGACTGGTTAAAAAGCTTGTACGAGATCTTATGGATATATAACTACTGTGTAAGTCTGGTTAAGATCGGATGAAAAACAGGGGGGCTAGAGTGCCCACAAGAAAAGTTAACGTAGGACAGACAACAGATGGAAAACACTTAATTCCATAAGCTCGCTTGGCCTTCGGCCAGTATAGGTAAGAATCATCAACTTTCAAAGATCAAAGGGCCATAACTATGGCATTATATGTGCAATCTGGCCGGTTATTGAGACTGGCCGAGATATTATGGCCATAAACAAGTCAATCCATGCAGGTGTTCTCTTTGAAATGATTGGAAACCAATCTTTACGCCCACCGGCCGCCATGCGTGAATACATAATATGACCCGTCTTTTTTTCCATAGGGCCATTATTTTTTGATAAATCATTTTACGGACTCTCCTATGACAAAGCGAAGGGAATTTGACAGTTTATTGGTGTTATTTACCTCCTCCCAGACTTTAATAGAACATTTCATTCTCTTCCTTTTCAACAAAATAATTAAAAACTGCTTTTCCAAATTTTTATTTTTATTTTTTCCCCTCCTACTACAGCAATTCTCTGTCTTGATGGTTCGTAAAACGAATAATAAAAAAATAATGACCTAGGCGTATAATTGTTCCAATAGCCGCAGAATTACGATATTATACTTTCAACCAAAACTCACCCCTTTGCATATAGTTCTATTTTTTTCCTGTGATACCGATTAGCACAAGTGTGAAATTCCAGTTTTCCACCCAGTAGTAAAGTAACATTTCTTTGAATTGAAATGAAGGAAATTTGGAAGTCGTTGCGGTCGGTAAGTATTGGAAATATTTATTCGATGAAGTAGAATCTAGAAAGTCGTTGACATTGGCATAGTGGAATTAAAAACGTCTCATTTTAATGTTTTCTATTTGTTATATTTCAAATTTATTGTTAACAAAAGGAAACAAATCTGGAAATGATATTAATAAATAGTGTTACACATTGTAGCACTTGTTTGAGTTCTATACAATCCATGTAGTTACGTTGTATTAACATGTATCATTCAACTAGAGGTTGTTTTTACTAAAATTTAGTGACCCAGGAGCTAGGTCCACAAAGGTGGGGAAGGAGTGCAGGGTCTATGCTGGTTGGATGGTTGTATCCGTCTGTTTAAGCCCAGTAAGTGTATATATGGTTATAGGGTAGGGATCTTAATGGTTTCCAAATTGACCCAAAGGCTATGTCCCCAGGGTTGGAGAAGGAAATCGGGGTCTATGCTAGTTGAGTGGTTGTATCCGTCTATTCAAGCCCAGTAAGTGTATATATCGTTATAGGGTGGGGATCTCAACGGTTTCCCAAGTTATGACCCAGGGGCTATGTCAGTAGCGGTGGGGAAGGAGTCCGGGTCTATGCTGGTTGGGTGGTTGTATCCATATGTTCATGCCCAGTAAGTGTATATATGGTTATAGGGTGGGATCTCAATGGTTTCCAAGTTATGACCGAGGGGCTATGTCTACTAATTTATGACTCAGGGGGCCCACCCACACCCTCATATTTCACCTCTTGTGACCCCCGGGGCAGGTCCAATTCTGAAGCCAGTGTCACCATTTGAGCAAACTTGGTAGAGGACTACTAGACGATGCTACATACAAAATATTTAAGCTTCAACCCTTTTTGTTTCGGAGAAGAAGATTTTGAAGTGTTTTTCCTATATACTTCTATGTAACAAGAGGTCAATGACCTTGAAGCTCTACTGATTGATTTTGATTTCAGGAAGTAGTCGCTACAGACTTGTTTTTTGAAAATCTATTTTTAACTGTGGCGGCCATCTTGAATTTCCGGCCGACCTGAAATTTTGCTAGGATCAATTAGCCATTATGAGCAACATTTCTGTGAAGTTTCATGAAAATCCGTCAAGTAGTTTCAGAGGAGTAGTCGCTACAAGTTTTCATTATATAACTCTATGTAAACAAAGATGGCCGCTGGTAGCCATGTTTAACGTCAAATCAAAACGATTTTCGACAAGGACCAACATCATGTCATACTGATCATTTTAGAAAAAGTCCCATATCAATATCTCTTATAGTTTTGAAGAAGTAGTCGCTACAAACTTATTTATTTTAAATCTATTTTTAGCTGTGGCGGCCATCTTGAATTTCCGGCCGACCTGAAATTTTTCTAGGATCAACTAGATATCAAGAACAACATTCCTGTGAAGTTTCATGAACATCCGTCAAGTAGTTTCAGAGGAGTAGTCGCTACAAGTTTTTACTATATAACTCTATGTAACCAAAATGGCCACTGGCAGCCATGTTTAACGTCGAATCAAAATAATTTTCCACAAGGATCAACATCATGTCATGCTGATCATTTTAGAAAAAGTCCCATATCAATATCACTTATAGTTTTCAAGAAGTAGTCGCTACAAACTTATTTTTTAAAAATCAATTTTTAGCTGTGACGGCCATCTTGAATTTCTGGATGATCTGAAATTTTGCTAGGATCAATTAGACATCAAGAGCAACATTCCTGTAAAGTTTCATGACAATCCGTCAAGTAGTTTCAGAGGAGTAGTCGCTACAAGTTTTTACTATATAACTTTATGTAAACAAAGATGGCCGCTGGCAGCCATGTTTAACGTTGAATCAAAACGATTTTTGACAAGGATCAACATCATGTCATGCTGATCATTTAATAAAAAAGTTCCATATCAATATCACTTATAGTTTTCAAGAAGTAGTCGCTACAAACTTGTATTTTAAAACTCTATTTTTAGCTTTGGCGGCCATCTTGGATTTCACATCAACATGAATTTTTGCTAGGATCAACTAGACTTTATGGACAACATTTCTGTAAAGTTTCATGAATATCCATCCAGTAGTTTCAGAGGAGTTGTCGCTACAAATAAAAGTTTACGGACAGACGGACAGACAGACGGACGACGGACGCCGCACCACGGCATAAGCTCTGCTGATCTCTGATCAGTAGAGCTAAAAATGACATTTTTTCCAATTCAGGGGCCATAATTTTGTCAAAATGAATGGAAGAGTTACGGGGATTGTTGGATGAGGTACAGAATTTGATGTGAAACATTAGTTTAAAGTTTTAATGCGATAACTTGACAATCAAAGGGCCATAACTTTGTCAAAATGAAAGGAAGAGTTATGGGGATTGTTGGGTAAGGTGCAGAATTTGATGGGAAACATTAGTATAATGTTCTAATGCAATAGCTTCAGTAGTATTGAAATTATAAATCTATTGCACAAAACTTTAAGGTGAAGCTGGGGACGCCGACGCCATGGTGAGTAGGATAGCTCTCACTATTCTTCGAATAGTTGAGCTAAAAATCATTTGGGCTATAAATATTTATTTCTCAACAGATTTTTAAAACTAAGGTATTTTTATTTACCACTAAAAATATCACAGTTCTAATGATATATAATTATGTACGTATTATTTAAATTGTTCAAGCTACTGTAGAAAACCTGAAACAAGCGCTCCAAACATTAGATCGTATTTGGTAAAGACAGCACATTACAATATAGTTTGCTTAAAGGCATTACAGTAGGTCGATATATATTGCGACTATCGTTCATTTATTGCATCTGCTTTTGTGTGTCTCCTAATGGTATATGATAGGTTCAGACTCCATATGTCTGAGCACGCGTTTGTCTAAGCACACGTTCACTACCTTAAGTGGCAGGAGGTGTAGCTTTACACAAAGGAATTCTATACAATTTATTCCGTAACCACTTAACCCTTAACCCGCTACATAGATATAATGGACTGTTCTTTCTTTGAATTAAGACCATTCCATTTACGTGACAAAGAGGTGTTTTGGGGGAAATGACTGATCAGCAGCTGGACATTGTAAACCCTGGTCAGCCTGCGATCAGCCTGCAGACGTCAGTCCGTCCACAAAATATGATAACAGATTAACGCTTCAATACATGTGGAATGTGTATCCATTTGGAAACAGATTTGTATCTAAACGGAGCTTATAATTATATGGTGTGAAGATTCCCCAGCTTATAATACTGCATTTGTAAATTTACACTATTCAAAGTGATGTTCATGATTTTGAAAATTAAGGTGTGTTATATTTGATTGGTGATTGGAACAGCAGGGTTGGAGCAAAACAAAATTTTATTGTATGTGGCAATTATAATAATTATATTGATGAAGACGATTACATTCCAAATGCACACATGTGTCGGGCCTCACTTGACAATGTTTGTAATGCTTTTGGAGAGAAGTTATTAGACTTATGTAAAGCACATGTTTACATATTGCTAACAGTCATGTAGGTAGTCATGACTATGACTGTGGCATGTATACATTTGCAAGCACTCAGGATGCATCCGTGTTTCACCTACTGTTGGTGAAAGAATTTGACTTAGAATGTGTTCATTCATTTAATGAATGGAGTGAATGTTGCCACAAACATTAAGTGAAAGGCTGGGATAGGTTTGCCACAAACATAATAATATAGAAGTGTGGAAATGGTTTTGTGGAAGGGTGGGAGGGGTTTGGCCACCAACATGATGTGAAAGGTGTGAGGGGTTTGCCACCAACATAATGATGTGAAACGGCGGGAGGGGTCTGCCACCAACATTATGTGGAAGGGTGAAAGAAGTTTGCCACAAACATAATGTGGAAGGGTGTGAGGGGTTTTCCACCAACATTACAATGCACAAGGGTAGGAGGGGTTTGCCACCAACATGATGTTAAAGGGTGGGAAGGGATTGCCACCAACATGATGTAGCAGGCTGGGAAGGTATTGTCACCAACATGATGTAGAAGGGTGGGAGGGTTTTTCCACCAACATGAGGATGTAGAAGGGTAGGAAAGGATTGCCACCAACATGATGTAGAAGATGGGAAGGGTTTGCCACCAACATGAGGATGTAGAAGGGTTGGAAGGGATTGCCACCAACATGATGTAGAAGGGTGGGAAGGGATTTTCACCAACATGATGTAGAAAGGCGGGAGGGGTTTGCCACCAACATGAGGATGTAGAAGGGTGGGAAGGGATTGCCACCAACATGATGTAGAAGGGTGGGAGGGGTTTGCCACTAACATGATGTAGAAGGGTGGGAAGGGATTGCCACCAACATGATGTAGAAGGGTGGGAGGGGTTTGCCACTAACATGAGGATGTAGAAGGGTTGGAAGGGATTGCCACCAACATGATGTAGCAGGCTGGGAAGGTATTGTCACCAACATGATGTAGAAGGGTGGGAGGGTTTTTCCACCAACATGAGGATGTAGAAGGGTGGGAAGGGATTGTCACCAACACGATGTAGAAGGGTGGGAGGGGTTTGCCACCAACACGAGGATGTAGAAGGGTGGGAAGGAATTGCCATAAACATGATGTAGAAGGGTGGGAGGAGTTTGCCACCAACATGAGGATGTAGAAGGGTGGGAAGAGATTGCCACCAACATGATGTAGAAGGGTGGCATGAGGATGTAGAAGGGTGGAAAGGGATTGCCACCAACATGATGTAGAAGGGTGGGAGGGGTTGCCACCAACATGAGGATGTAGAAGAGTGGGAGGATCTTGTCAACAACATGATAATGTTGAACGGCAGGCGGGGTTTGCCACCACATGATTATATGGTAGAGTCGGGTGGAATTGAATTGAACTGGGGTTTTAAGGCGCACCAACACATTACAGGTTATATGGCGCCTAACAGGCATGAACAAGCCAGGATCATCTTTCATGTACATCGAGATAAAATATGGAAAATGGGCCTAGAACCTTCTCACCCTGAACTGCAGAGTTGCTGCAAATTCTATCGTAAAAACTCCATTTACACTGGAGCCACGTTTATTGTTTTTCTGCCACTGCTATTAGTGATGTGAGCGAGATGGCACCTGAAACAATGCAGGGTCATGATGAAGACCTTCAATGAGCATGAACAAAAAATGACAAAATGAATATGAATGGGGGGGTCCTACCCCTCTGCATGTGACGGTGTGTTTGCAGTGGTTGTATTCTACCCCGGCAACCACACGGGGCGGGTCGGATGGGTCGGATGGGGTTTACCACCAACATGATGACACAGAAGGGTGAGAGGGGTTAGCCACCAGAAGAATAGGAAGGGATTGCCACCAATATGATGATGTAGATGGATGGGAGTTGTTTGCCACCAACATGATGATGTGGAATGATGGGAGGGCTTTGCCACCATCATGATGATGTGGATGGATGGGAGGGATTTGCCACCATCATGATGATGTGGAAGGATGGGAGTTGTTTGCCACCAACATGATGATGTGGAAGGATGGTAGGGATTTGCCACCATCATGATGATGTGGAAGGATGGGAGATCTTTGCCACCATCATGATGATGTGGAAGGATGGGAGGGATTTGCCACCATCATGATGATGTGGAAGGATGGGAGGGATTTGCCACCATCATGATGATATACAAGGGTAGGAGGGGTTTGCCATTAACATAAGGATGGAGAAGGGTGGGAGGAGTTTGCCACCAACATATGATGTAGAAGGGTGGGAGAGGGTTTGTCACCAACATGATGTAGAAGGGTTGGCGGGGTGTATGCAAAAATGTGGGAGGGGTTTGCCACCAGAAGGCTATGATGAGTGGGTAGAGTTTGCCACCAACATGATAATGTAGAAGGGTGGGAGTGGTTTGTAACTGACATGATGATGCATAGGGTGGGGAGAGCTATGCCACCGATATGAAGAAGTTGAAGGGTGAGAGGGGTTTGCCACCAACATGATGATGTAGAAGTGTGGAAAGGAATTGACAACAACATGATGATCTAGAATGGTGGGAGAGCATTGGGCAAGCTTAGCTTGTGTTTTTATAGATTTCATTTTATATTACCAAAGGTCCATGCTGGGGTATGTTTAATCTGTGAACCAAGTGAGCAGAAAAGGCTTGAAACAAACTGCTGCCATAGCAACCAGGTATCTGAAATGAGAATGGTTTATTAGATGTCCATCTGGTTATGTCAGAATATCTAGGTTAACAATCAAATTGTCTGCACTTACTAGTCATGGAATACCAGCTAAAAGAAAAACAGAATATAAAGAGAAAAATACAAAACTGATATGTTTCATTCTAATTTCTGAAGCAGAACATGAATGAATTAAGTGGTTTTTGATGACAATTCTAGCCTAAAGATTACAGTTTCAAATCACTGGTCTTGGCTATTCTATAGTCATATTAAGGTATTATTAAAGAAGTAACAGTTTTTGAATTTAAACATTTTCACACATATGATGTGAAACACTGTACAGCTTTTTTTTTTAGAAACCCCATAATGGTGTGACACTTGAACATAATTTATCATCCAATATACTCTACCTTTTCAGATAGTCAGTCAGCCAGTAGTCAATGAATGGGAACCAACACAATAAATCAATACAGTGGGCAGCACTGTGAAATAAGTGGCATCTATCGCAGAAGGGAATTATGGTACATACTGTATACCCCCGTAAAAACAGTGGGGTGGCAGTATGTGTGATGTAGCAGAGATACATTTAAAAACAAGAGGCCAAAGAGGGCCTGTGGATGCTCTACTGGCTAAAACGGCTTATATCAAGGGTTGTCCCATCAGTACTTCTTTTAAAACATTGCAAAAAACGGGGATAGGATGGCCTTAGATCGCTCACCTGGAATCATGGGCAATAAGTGTGCTGTGTCTAATCTGGCATGGGTATTTTTTAATTTGTCCCACTTTCTTCTATGAATGAAATTTCAAACATGTTGGTTGTAGGGGGCAGGTTATTAACATTCGGGGTGGGGGTGGTAGGTGGGGTTTACAGTTTATACTAACATTCTAAACAAAAATGGTGCAGATCAGATAAAAAAATGAAGTAACTACAGATTTAACAAGGGAAAATACAATATAGCATTTTTCAACAAATCAAGTGCCATAAATCTGTCGTTCATATCATTGATATACCGCGCTTTGAACAACAAACATCATACTGAGGCTTCCTGCCAAATTTTGTAGAAATCCACAAGCCGGAGTAGCGCCGACAAGAAATTTAAAGTAAAAATGTCAAAGGGCCATAACTCCGTCATAAATCAGCGAACTGGAATAAAAGCGTGACATGCATAAATAGACATCTTACCGATGCTTCCTGCCAAGTTTCGACGAAATCCAACAAGGCTGAGTATTTTAATCGCAAAACAACAGTAGACTGAAATCTCCATATTTTGTTACGTTTTAAGCAGTCAAAATGATACTGGATCAATAACTTGAGGTACTAATTTTAATTGTTGATAAATAATTCAAGCTTGCCATGTATGTCTTTAACAACCAATACACACACATTATTTTTAGCCGTGGCGGCCATCTTGAATTTCCGGCTGACCTGAAATTTTGCTAGGATCAATTAGACATCAAGAGCAACATTCCTGTAAAGTTTCATGAAAATCCGCCAAGTAGTTTCAGAGGAGTAGTCGCTACAAGTTTTTACAATATAACTCTATGTAAACAAAGATGGCCACTGGCAGCCATATTTAACGTCGAATCAAAACGATTTTTGACAAGGACCAACATCATGTCATGCTGATCGTTTTAGAAAAAGTCCCATACCAATATCACTTATAGTTTTCAAGAAATAGTCGCTACAAACTTATATTTTGAAAAATTATTTTTAGCCATGGCGGCCATCTTGAATTTACGGCCGACCTGAAATTTTGCTAAGATCAATAAGACATCAAGAGCAACATTCCTGTGAAGTTTCATGAAAATCCGTCAAGTAGTTTCAGAGGAGTAGTCGCTAAGAGTTTTCATTATATAACTCTATGTAAACAAAAATGGCCACTGCAGCCATGTTTAACGTCTAATCAAAATGATTTTCGACAAGGACCAACATCATGTCATGCTGATCATTTTAGAAAAAGTCCCATATCAATATCTCTTATAGTTTTCAAGAAGTAGTCGCTACAAACTTATTTATTTTAAATCTATTTTTAGCTGTGGTGGCCATCTTGAATTTCCGGCGAGCCTGACATTTTTCTAGGATTAACTAGACATCAAGAGCAACATTCCTGCGAAGTTTCATGAACATCCGTCACGTAGTTTCAGAGGAGTAGTCGCTACAAGTTTTTACTATATAACTCTATGTAACCAAAGATGGCCACTGGCAGCCATGTTTAACGTCGAATCAAAATAATGTTCAACTTGGATCAACATCATGTCATGCTGATCATTTTAGAAAAAGTCCCATATCAATATCACTTATAGTTTTCAAGAAGTAGTCGCTACAAACTTATTTTTTAAAACTCTATTTTTAGCATTGGCGGCCATCTTGAATTTCTGGCCGACCTGAAATTTTGCTAGGATCAATTAGACATCAAGAGCAACATTCCTGTGAAGTTTCATGAAAATCCGCCAATTAGTTTCAGAGAAGTAGTCGCTACAAGTTTTTACTATATAACTCTATGTAAACAAAGATGGCCGCTGGCAGCCATGTTTAACGTCGAATCAAAACGATTTTTGAGAAGGACCAACATCATGTCATACTGATCGTTTTAGAAAAAGTCCCATATCAATATCACTTATAGTTTTCAAGAAGTAGTCGCTACAAACTTGTATTTTAAAAATCTATTTTTAGCTTTGGTGGCCATTTTGGATTTCACATCAACATGAATTTTGGCTAGGATCAACTAGACTTCATGGGCAACATTTCTGTTAAGTTTCATGAATATCCAGCCAGTAGTTTCAGAGGAGTAGTCGCTACAAATAAAAGTTTACGGACGGACAGACGGACGGACGGACGGACGGACAGACGGACGACGCACCACGGCATAAGCTCTGCTGATCTCTGATCAGTAGAGCTAAAATCACACACACGCGCGCCACGACATGCCACGCATGCACGCACACACACACACACATGGTTCTTATATAAAATAAATTCATAAAAGCTTCATTATTTTGATGGATAACAGACCATGGCATAAGCCCTATGCTGGCCTTTGGTCTTTGGTCAGTAGAGCTAATAATGATAGAACACAAAAAGATTTGACCTGTGACTATTGTAGAGCAGGTGTGTCACCTTCCGGGGACCTTGTACTAGAAGCAGGACTTGTTCTAGAATGTTTGACCTGTGACTATTGTAGAGCAAGTGTCACCTTCCGGGGACCTTGTACTAGAAGCGGGCCTTGTTCTGGAATGTTTGACCTTTGACTATTGTAGAGCACGTGTGTCACCTTCCGCGGACCTTGTACTAGAAGCGGGACACGTTCTAGAATGTTTGACCTGTGACTATTGTAGAGCAGGTGTGTCACCTTCCGGGGACCTTGTACTAGATGCGGGACATGTTCTAGAATGTTTGACCTGTGACTATTTTAGAGCACGTGTGTCACCTTCCGCGGACCTTGTACTACAAGCAGGCCTTGTTCTAGAATGTTTGACCTGTGACTATTGTCATTAAGTGAATTTAATTTAATTGGATTTAAGGCATATCAACACATGCAAGTTTATATGGTGCTTAAGGATGTTGGCTGGGCAAGTTTTGACATCTTCAAGTCTAAACATTTTATTTTTTAAATCATAGTTTTGTTTGACAACTGAATTGTTTCATTTTTTCCATTCTAGTAGATATGGATATAATGTAGGATTTATAATGGTAACATACCACATTTTAAGCAATGTTTTTTTTCATATTTTTTCCATCATTTGTGATCATTTTTTGTTGTCAACAAAATAGGGGGTATGGGTAGCTCTGAGTAGGATTTATCCTTTTGCTATAGAATAAATCAGTTTTTTGTTTTTCAATAGTGGAATACATATATAAAAGTAGATACTGAGCTATTTTATTTTCGATCTCCATGTCAATATTGTGTGTACAGTATGTTACATGGAAAATGTCAAAATAACTCCAAAATGGGTGAAATTTAAAGAATTTTTAATAATTTTTTTTACTTGTTTTGAAAGAAATGTCATAGGATCTTGACATATACAAGTTTTAAAAAATGTTGATCATTAGAATATAATCTTTTATCTTGAATTATTTTTTCGGTGAAAACAAAAGTGGGTGGGGTACGGTCCATATATGTTTGTTTTTTAAAGTAAAAAGACGAATGAGGATTACAACTGTTTTTGTATGATTTGAAAGATATGTATATATGCAATCGAAAATTAATTGTTGTTTTTCAATAAACGTAATGTTATGAAAACAATTGTGAAAATGTTCAATGAGTATATTTTCCCTCTTTTTAGTGAAATTTTGAAGTTAGAAATATGTGCCTTCTTCAATGACGTCTAGTGGGAAAAAAAAGTGTGGTGACCTAGCCTTGTTTTGATAATTTTGAATCTAAATTATACCAAAGAAGCTTTAAATATGAATTTTAAAAAAATCTCATCACTACGTCCTTTCCCAGCCAACCTCCTTAACAGGAATGACATGCCAGGTTCATCCTCCATTTACATCAAGATAAAATATGGGGAATGGGCCTAGAACCTTCCAAACTCAGTCTGCAGAACTGCAGTAAATTCTATAGTAGACACTTGTCATTAAGTGAAAGACATGTATAGGTTATTGGCCTTGCACATAATGATATTGAAAAAATATCAATGTTCAGTTTCTCCTCCAACACTGTTCTCAGACATTTCCTGTATTCAAACAGATTTAATTTTAACTTGTAGTCTTTGGACAATTTTTTTTTAAATTATAGACTAATCTAATTAGTTTTAGGAATTCACTAATTGTACATTTATACATCAAAATACACAAAACATAGCTTATATTTATACACAATTTTTAAAACAGAAGTTAAAATATAATAACATAATATAATCATGATAATGAGAACAAATTCATCACCAGCCTTGATGTTTTCTTTGTTGAGACAACAGTGTCTACTTTACCAGGAAAACAATATCCTGTATGCAAAAGATCTTTTGGAATAAAAATTCCTTCGTCAGCTGCCATAAAAAGGCACCGTTGTGTTACTTATATATTTGGCGTATTAGCCCGTATACACGTATATCCACCCTTGTGAATTTTACATGTGTATTCTCTACCAGTATGTGTTAAACTGTGTGGTATCGTGTCAATAGTAAAGAGGCTGTGAGCCAGAATCCTTATTTTATATACTACTGATAGTATGTGTAAGCTGTGAACCATGCTGCATAACGTTTATAAAAGTGTATAGATCCTTACCAGTGGCATATTATAAAACATCCCAAATCTCATCCTGGGCAACAGTGGAAAGATAGCATCTTGTACACACACCTGTTATAATTATATGAATGTACATGTATACATACAAAATATTACCAGTAGAAGTAGCATGTTCAGGAAACAGGCCTCAATACCTGAAACACGACATTTACAAGATTTATACCCAACATTTAATTGGGCATTATACACCTGCTAAAGTTTCATGTGAAACGCATGACCTTAATTAAGGTTTGACCTACTGACAAAACATGAGGGCCAACTTGACTAACTGGAGATGAAGGTATGAATTAATGGACCACACAGGGACTTGTTGATGTCTCAAGGAACTGTAACATTGCCATTATCATGCCTATAAAACAGTTTTCCTAACAGATGAAAGTTCTATATCCTCGACCTCTTAGTTTTAACAACAGTTGGCTACATATATCAGTAATGCATTATATATTTGACGTAATATGACGTTAGCTAATCTAAAGTATTTAACTTTAACAAAAACTACTGTGGCTTTGATTAAATTTTGTTCATTTTCCATCCGATAACATTTGTAAATGGATGACCTCAACTGTTGTTTCCAGTGAACGGCATGTATTTCCGTTCACCTTATTTACTATAGCTTTTATCCCGAGATGCAGTATTTTCATACCGGCAATTTTACGCAAATTTGTTGACCTAAATTCACACTAGCTGACAGCATAGAAAACAAGAGCTGTCAGAGGACAGCATAGCTGGACTATTTCAAATTTTCAGAGAACAAGAAATGATACACCCGGCATAACATCAGAAAAAAAAAGTGAAAACAAAGGGTGAACTGGATGTGTGAAGAAGGAAAACATTGGAATTTTCATTAAATCAAGGGCCACAGTTTTTCTGTGATGACACGGAGGTAATTTCATAATAACCCTTTCAAAGGATACATAATGCAAATTTTATAATTTGAAGAAAATATGTTAAAAGTATTATGTAAACGCACTTGACCTTTGACCCTTTGTGACCTTAACCTTTATCCAATGATCTTGAACTCAATAGATACGATCTTCATCCCATTTATAATAAAGTGTGTATGTTTGATGATGATTGGATAAAAAATGTTGAAGTTATTTACATGTTAAGAAATGCGGACGTAAACATTTACCTGATGCTAAGAACCTATCAACACATAACTGCAATTTGTGACCAAGAACTTTGACCTATAGGCACCATAAGATCCTTCAAACAGTCGAGATAAAATACATAATTATTTGTAAAGTTTGACCCAGGAGCTAGGTCCACAAAGGTGGGGAAGAAGCCTAGGGTCTACGCTGGGTGGATGGTTGTTACTGTCTGTTAATGCCCAGTAAGTGTATATATAGTTATAGGGTAGGGATCTCAATGGTTTACAAGTTATGACCCGGGGGCTATGGCACCAGGGGTGGGGAAGGAGTGCAGGGTCTATGCTGGTTGGATGGTTGTATCCGTCTGTTTATGCCCAGTAAGTGTATATATGGTTATAGGGTGGCGATCTCAATGGTTTCCAAGTTATGACCGAGGGGTTATGTCCCCAGGGGTGGGGAAGATGGTTATAGGGTGGGGATCTCAACGGTTTACAAGTTATGACCCAGGGGCTAAGTCCCAAAGGGTCGGGATAGATCCAGAGGCCAATGCAGTTTGGACTGTTGTATCCATTTGTTCATGCCCAGTAAGTGTATATATGGTTATACGGATCTCAATGGTTTCAAAGTTATGACCGAGGGACTATGTCCTCAGGGGTGGGGAAGGAGACCGGGGTCTATGCTGGTTGGGTGGTTATATCTGTCTGTTCATGCCCAGTAAGTGTATATATGGTTATAGTGTGGGGATCTCAATGGTTTCCAAGTTATGACCGAGGGGCTATGTCCCCAGGAGTGGGGAAGCAAATCGGTGTCTATGCTGGTTGGATGGTTGTATCTGTCTTTTCATGTCCAGTTAGTGTATATATGGTCATAGAGTGGGGATCTCAGCTGTTTCTAATTTATGACTCAGGGGGCCACCGACACCCTCATATTTCACCTCTTGTGTCACCCTGGGCGGGTCCAATTCTGAACCCAGGGTCACCATTTGAGCAAACTTGGTAGAGGACTACTAGACGATGCTACATACAAAATATCTAAGCTGCAGCCCTTTTTGTTTCGGAGAAGAAGATTTTGAAGTGTTTTTCCTATATACTTCTATGTAAAAATGAATTTTTTTACCAATTCAGGGGCCATAATTTTGTCAAAATGAATGGAAGAGTTATGGGGATTGTTGGAAGAGGTACAGAATTTGATGTGAAACATTAGTATAACATTTTAATGCAAGAACTTGAGTAGTTTTGAAGTTATAAATCTATTGCACAAAAACTTTAAGGTGAAGACAAGACAATCAAAGGGCCATAACTCTGTCAAAACGAAAGGAAGAGTTATGGGGATTGTTGGATAAGGTGCAGAATTTGATGGGAAACATTAGTATAAAGTTTTAATGTAATAGCTTGAGTAGTTTTAAAGTTATAAATCTATTGCGCAAAAACTTTAAGGTAAAGAAATGACAAAGGGCCATAACCTTGTTAAAATGCAAGGAAGAGTTATGGGGATTGTTGGGTAAGGTGCAGAATTTGATGGGAAACATTAGTATAAAGTTTTAATGCAATAGCTTCAGTAGTATTGAAGTTATAAATCTATTGCACAAAAACTTTAAGGTGAAGCTGAGGATGCCGACGCAAACGCCGTGTCGAGCTAAAAATGCAAAAATATAAACTATTTTTTTAATTTAACAAGAAGAAACAAAGCTGTACAAGTAAATGTCTGCCCTTATCACCCTAAAATCGATTTTTTTTAAATACTGTGGAGCTTTAAAATTATTGTCTTCTGCTGTTTTCAAAACATGTCCGTCTGCTTGTCAGGAATTTAGGTCACATGTCACCTAGGAAATGTATTACATAACAATTACCAGTTTTTAACACAAACATCGTTCTTGCTGCATGATTTATTCAGGTACCCCGCCCTTGATATTACCTTTTTACGACTTCTCATTTTACAAGTAAATAAAACTTGTTGATATCTTATAAAAGGCAAAGGATTAAATCATCACTACATCATAAAATATTTTATTTTGTTTAAGCTTTATCAATCATAAACAAGAGGACCAAGAGGGGCTGTGGATGCTCTACTTGCTAATATGGCTCTTATAACATCAATGAAGCGAGTGACTATAAACTTAAAGAGGCAAAATATAGCATTTTAATCAAGAGCCATAACTCCACCATTATTGGTCCGATCTGGCTGGTTTTTGAACTTGGCCAGTAGAGATAAAAAAAAATAAAATAAAAAAAAAAAAAAATAAAAAAAAAATAATAAAAAAAATAAATAAAACAAATAAAAAAAAGAGAAATATAAAAATAATAAAAGTAAAAAAGTAAAAAAATCTGGTAAAGTTTGGTAAAGATCAGATGAAAAATGAAGGTCTTCACGAGGCAAAATATAGCATTTTTAACTAAATCAAGGGCCATAATTCCGCTGTTACTGGTCCGACCTGGTTGGTTTTCAAACTTATCTGAGCTTTTATTGACACTAACAATCTGGAAAAGATTGGTAAAGAACTGATGAAAAATAGAGGCCCTATCGTCTTAACGAGGCAAAATATAGCATTTTTGGCTAAATCAAGGGCCATAACTCCTATGTATTACTATGTATAGTAATATTTTCTAGTACATAACTATCACATATAAAGGAAATACACCGTATCGGTTACCTTTGGTATTGTCCAACTTATCCCATTACAATGGGAGCAAGTAGAACTAACAATAGTCATTTGGTATTAGACATCTTTTGCTGCTGATGCACATGCAAACGACATATACGGATATGTTTAAATGCAATATGTCATACACACGTTAAAATCCAGCCAGGGCTTCAGGAGAACTAGCCCGGAAAATGTTTGTGTATCAAAAACCTTTAAAGGGCCATAACTCCACCAACAAGAGGGCCAAGATGGCCCTAATTCGATCACCTGAGTACTGGCACATTAGCAAACTTCTTCGAAATCTTACGGTCATATACAATCTGTGCAAGTTTAGTTAAGATTGTTCAAGAAATGTGGGCTCTGTTGTGTATAACAACATTGATATAAAGACACTGACAAAGTTTGGTAAATATCAAATACAAAATGAATTTGCTAGAGTGTAACACCTTGGGCAGGGCCAAAATGTGACCCAAGGGCTACATGTAATATATGAGAGCTTTGTGGCTTCAGAGAAGAAGATTTTTTAAGATTTTCCCTATACAAGTCTATGTAAAACATGAACCCTGGGGTGAGGCCAAATGTGACCCCACGGTGACCATTTGAACAAACTTGGTAAAGGACCATGAGAGTATATATAGTAAATGCAAAATATTAAATCTATGGCTCTTGTAGTTCCAGAGAAGAAGACTTCAATGTGTTTCCTATATAAGTCTATGTAAAACTGTGACCCACAGGGGCGGGGTCAAATTTGACCCCAGGGTCACCATTTGAACAAACTTGGTAGAGGACCATAATCTTATAGTAAATACAAAATATTAAACCTCTGGCTCTTGCAGTTTCAGGGAAGATTTTTTTTCCCCTTATATATATGTCTATGTAAAACTGTAATCCCCGGGGCGCGTCCAAATTTGACAACAGGGTCACCATTTGAACAAACTAGAGGACCATAAGCTGATGCTATATGTAATATATGAGAGCTCTGTGCCATGTGGTTCCAGAGAAGAAGATTTTTTCAGTTTTTGCCTATACAAAGCCTAAGTAAAACTGTGACCCCCCCAGGGTGGGGCCAAATGTGACCAATGGGTCACCATTTGAACAAACTTGGTAGAAGACCATAAGCTTATAACAAATGCAAAATATTAAACCTCTGGCTCTTGCAGTTTCAGAGAAGAAGATTTTTTAAGTTTTTCCCTATACATGTCTATGTAAAACACGTGACCCTTGGGGCGGGGTCAAATGTGACCCGAGGGTCACCATTTGAACAAACTTGGTAAAGGACCATAAGCTTATAGCAAATGCGAAATATTAAACCTCTGGCTCTTGCAGTTCAAGAGAAGAAGATTTTTTTCAGTTTTTCCCTACACAAGAGTTTATGTAAAACTGTGATCCCCGGGGTGGGGCCAGATGTGACCCTAGGGTCACCATTTGAACAAAATTGGTAAAGGACCATAAGCTTATAGCAACAGCAAAATATTAAACCGCTGGCTCTTGCAGTTTCAGAGAAGAAGATATTTTATGTTTCCCTATACATGTATATGTAAAACATGTGACCCTTGGGGCAGGGCGAAATGTGACCAATGGGTCACCATTTCAACAAACTTGGTAAAGAACCATAAGCTTATAATAAATATCAAATATCAAACTTCTGCCTCTTGTAGTTTCCGAGAAGAAGATTTTCAAAAAAAAATCCTATATAAGTCTATGTAAAACTGTGACCCTCGGGGCGGGGACAAATTTGACAACAGGGTCACCATTTGAACAAACTTAGAAGAGGACCATAAGCTGATGCTACATGTAATACATGAGAGCTCTGTGCCATGTGGTTCCAGAGAAGAAGATTTTTTTCAGTTTTTCCCTATACAAGCCTATGTAAAACTGTGACCCCCGGGGTGGGGCCAAATGTGACCCCTGGGTCACCATTTGAACAATCTTGGTAGAGGACCACAAGCTTATAGCAAATGCTTATTTGCAGTTACAGAGAAGAAGATTTTTTAATTTTTTTCCTATGTAAAACATGTGACCCTTTGGGCGGGGCCAAATGTGACCCGAGGGTCACCATTTGAACAAACTTGGTAAAGGACCATTAGCTTATAGTAAATGCAAAATATCAAACCTCTGGCTGTTGTAGTTTCTGAGAAGAAGATTTTTTTAAAAAAAATCCTATATAAGTCTATGTAAAACTGTGACCCCCGGGGCGGGGACAAATTTGACCCCAGGGTCACCATTTGAACAAACTTAGTAGAGGACCATAAGCTGATGCTACATGTAATACATGAGAGCTCTGTACCTTGTGGTTTCAGAGAAGAAGATTGTCTATATGAAAAACATGCAAAACCTCAATATACAAACTTTGGACCCCCGGGGCACGGCCACGGTAATACATGAGAGCTCTGTACCTTGTGGTTTCAGAGAAGAAGATTGTCTATATGAAAAACATGCAAAACCTCAATATACAAACTTTGGACCCCCGGGGCACGGCCATTTTTGATCCCGGGGACTTTATTTGAACAAACTTGATAGTCTAGGAATTGGCGATCATTTTAAAAGACAAGAGGTCAATGACCTTGAAGCTCTACTGATTGATTTTGATTTCAGGAAGTAGTCGCTACAGACTTGTTTTTTGAAAATCTATTTTTAACCGTGGCGGCCATCTTGAATTTCCGGCCGACCTGAAATTTTGCTAAGATCAATAAGACATTAAGAGCAACATTCCTGTGAAGTTTCATGAAAATCCGTCAGGTAGTTTCAAAGAAGTAGTCGCTACAAGTTTTCATTATATAACTCTATGTAAACAAAGCAGCCATGTTTAAGGTCAAATCAAAACGATTTTCGACAAGGACCAACATCATGTCATACTGATCATTTTAGAAAAAGTCCCATATCAATATCTCTTATTGTTTTGAAGTGTAGTCGCTACAAACTTATTTATTTTAAATCTATTTTTAGCTGTGGCGGCCATCTTGAATTTCCGGCCGACCTGAAATTTTTCTAGGATCAACTAGACATCAAGAGCAACATTCCTGTGAAGTTTCATGAACATCAGTCAAGTAGTTTCAGAGGAGTAGTCGCTACAAGTTTTTACTATATAACTCTATGTAACCAAAGATGGCCACTTGCAGCCATGTTTAACGTCGAATCAAAATAATTTTCCACAAGGATCTACATCATGTCATGCTGATCATTTTAGAAAAAGTCCGATATCAATATCACTTATAGTTTTCAAGAAGTAGTCACTACAAACTTATTTTTTAAAAATCTATTTTTAGCTGTGACGGCCATCTTGAATTTCCGGCCGATTGAAATTTTGATAGGATCAATAAGACATCAAGAGCAACATTCCTGTAAAGTTTCATGACAATCCGTCAAGTAGTTTCAGAGGAGTAGTCGCTACAAGTTTTTACTATATAACTCTATGTAAACAAAGATGGCCGCTGGCAGCCATGTTTAACGTTGAATCAAAACGATTTTTGACTAGGATCAACATCATGTAATGCTGATCATTTTAGAAAAAGTCCCATATCAATATCACTTATAGTTTTCAAGAAGTAGTCGCTACAAACTTATTTTTTAAAAATCTATTTTTAGGTGTGACGGCCATCTTGAATTTCCGGCCGACCTGAAATTTTTCTAGGATCAATTAGACATCAAGAGCAACATTCCTGTATAGTTTCATGACAATCCGCCAAGTAGTTTCAGAGAAGTAGTTGCTACAAGTTTTTAATATATAACTCTATGTAAACAAAGATGGCCGCTGGCAGCCATGTTTAACGTTGAATCAAAACGATTTTTGACTAGGATCAACATCATGTCATGCTGATCATTTTAGAAAAAGTCCCATATCAATATCACTTATAGTTTTCAAGAAGAAGTCGCTACAAACTTGTATTTTAAAACTCTATTTTTAGCTTTGGCGGCCATCTTGGATTTCACATCAACATGAATTTTTGCTAGGATCAACTAGACTTTATGTGCAACATTTCTGTAAAGTTTCATGAATATCCATCCAGTAGTTTCAGCTGTGAAGTCGCTACAAATAAAAGTTTACGGACAGACGGACAGACGGACGACGGACGCCGCAACACGGCATAAGCTCTGCTGATCTCTGATCAGTAGAGCTAAAAAACTGTTGAAATCTGTCCAGCGGTTCTGGAGAAGATTTTTTAAGGTTTCGACCATATATGGTAATAACAGCCATCTTGGATGTAGCGCTGACCTAATTTTAACAAATCTAAAAAGCATTCATCTAAGGATCATCCATGTGAAGTTTGGTCAAAATTAGCCTAGCGGTTTCTGAGGAGAAGTCGTTTTGAAGAAAGGTTAACGGACGACAGATGGACGACGGACGACAGACAACACACCATCCCATAAGCTCTGCTGGCCCTTAAAAAACTGTTACCCCAGGGGCGTCAGTTCGTTACCATAGACATCAAGTGATTTCATTATTTTAAACTCAGACATCTGCCTAGGTAGGGTTTTGTTTTT
Source organism: Cyrtodaria siliqua (assembly GCA_037043455.1). Taxonomy (NCBI): domain Eukaryota; kingdom Metazoa; phylum Mollusca; class Bivalvia; order Adapedonta; family Hiatellidae; genus Cyrtodaria; species Cyrtodaria siliqua. The sequence goes on from JAWPHD010005011.1 coordinate 61,004, forward strand.
TGTTTTTTTGGTGTTTTTTTTGTTATTGTGTCTCAAATGGAATGGTATGTTGATGGAATTATATTGTGTAATTTTTTTCCTCCTACGTCTCCTGTGGGAAAAGGGGTGTCAAAAAGTCACACTAAACATTCATTGGCACTGTAATTTTTCATAATTTTGCATATGACTTAGTATATATACTCGTCTATGAAAGATTAACAACATACATTTTATTATTTCAATCTTCGATGTCTGCCGAGGAGTTGTAGTAAATAGTACTATTTCTGATCTGAGTATCAAACAATTACATGTAAAATAGATACAGTGTTAAAGTATGGTCCTCTACCAAGTTTGTTCAAATGGTGACCCTGGGGTCACATTTGGCTCTGCCCCAGGGGTCACGTTTTACAGAAAAAAACTTTTAAAAATCTTCTCTCTGAAACTACAAGAGCCAGAGGTTTAATATTTTGCATTTGCTAAAAGCTTATGGTCCTCACCAAGTTTGTTCAAATGGTGGCCCTGGGGTCGCATTTGGCCCTGCCCCAGGAGTCACATGTTTTACATAGACTTGTATAGGGAAAAACTTAAAAAAATCTTCTTCTTTGAAACTTCAAGAGCCAAAGGTTTAATATTTTGCATTAGCTTATGGTCTTCTAACGCAGACTCTGTTTTGTAGTATAAATATTAAATTTGGTTGTGCTAGGATAAGACATGTAAGAGACATAGACTTGTAAACACAGCTTAAACCTTGATGTGGGACGCCGACGTGATTACATAAGCTCTCTTATTCTTCGAATAGTTGAGGTAAAAACAAGCTTTATAATACACTTTATTCATTTCTAAGTCGAATTAAGTCAATAAATTACTTGTATAACGCGAGTAGTAATGAAAAACAAGAGGCCCAAGAGGGCCTGTGGTCGCTCAACTGGCTAATATGGCTCTTATGACATCAATAAAGCGAGTGACTATCATCTTAAAGAGGCAAAATATAGCATTTTTAACTATATCAAGAGCCATAACTCCGCCATTACTGGTCCGATCTGGCTGGTTTTCCAAGTTGGCCAGTAGAGATAATAAAAAATAAAAAATAAAAAATAAAAATTAAAAAAGAAAAAATTAAAAAAAGAAAAAGAAAAAAAATAACAAAAAAAAAACAACAAAAAAAAAAAAATAACAAAAAAAAAAATAAAAAAAAAAAATAAAAAAAAATAAAAAAAATAAAAAATTAATAAAAAAAAATAATTAAGAAATATTTTTTTTTAAAACAAGCATTGATGTAAAACTGTGACCCCCGGGGCAGGGCCAGATTGAACAAAATTGGTAAAGGACCATAAGCTTATAGCAACAGCAAAATATTAAACCTCTAGCTCTTGCAGTTTTCATATTTCGTATGTGTCGTGCTCGGCCGTTTCCAAAGGTACATTATCATACTCTTCTTTTTTCAGAGAAGAAGATTTTTTAAGTATTTCCCTATACATGTCTATGTAAAACATGTGACCCTTGGGGCGGGGCCAAATGTGACCCCAGGGTCACCATTTGAACAAACTTGGTAAAGGACCATAAGCTTATAATAAATGTAAAATATCAAACCTCTGGCTCTTGTAGTTTCCGAGAAGATTTTTAAAAAAAATAATCCTATATGTCTATGTAAAACTGTGACCCTCGGGGCAGGGACAAATTTGACCCCAGGGTCACCATTTGAACAAACTTAGTAGAGGACCATAAGCTGATGCTATATGTAATACATGAGAGCTCTGTGCCATGTGGTTCCAGAAAAGAAGATTTTTTTCAGTTTTTGCCTAAACAAGCCTATGTAAAACTGTGACCCCTGGGGTGGGGCCAAATGTGAACCCTGGGTCACCATTTGAACAAACGTGGTAGGGGACCACAAACTTATAGCAAATGCAAAATATTAAACCTCTGGCTCCTGCAGTTTCAGAGAAGAAGATTTTTTAAGTTTTTCCCTATACATGTCTACGTAAAACATGTGACCCTTGGGGCGGGGCCAAATGTGACCCGAGGGTCACCATTTGAACAAACTTGGTAAAGGACCATAAGCTTATAGTAAATGCAAAATATCAAACCTCTGGCTGTTGTAGTTTCCGAGAAGAAGATTTTTTAAAAAAAATCCTATATAAGTCGATGTAAAATTGTGACCCCTGGGGCGGGGACAAATTTGAAAAACATGCAAAACCTCAATATACAAACTTTGGACCCCCCGGGGCACGGCCATTTTTGACCCCGGGGACTTTATTTGAACAAACTTGATAGTCTAGGCGTTGGCGATCATTTTAAAAGAAAAACTGTTGAAATATGTCCAGCGGTTCTGGAGAAGAGATTTTTTAAGGTTTCGACCATATATGGTAATGGCAGCCATCTTGGATTTAACACTGACCTAATTTTAACAAATCTAAAAAGCATTCATCAAAGGATCATCCATGTGAAGTTTGGTCAAAATTAGCCAAGCGGTTTCTGAGGAGAAGTCGTTTGAAGAAAAGTTAACGGACGACGGACGGACGGACGGACGGACGGACGGACAACGGACGACGGAAGACGGACAACACACCATCCCATAAGCTCTGCTGGCCCTTGGCCAGTAGAGCTAATAAAGTATTATCAGCATTTACAAGTGTTTCTGTTTGTCCCCGATGTTTTTATCGCCATTTCTCTGCATTTTGACATCGATTTTCTGCATATAAAAATGCAAGAATTTGTTGTTGTTGTTGTTTCCTTGTATTGTACGCACCTCCCTTTTGGAAACCGTAAAAGAAGTAAAAAAGGTGCATACTATACAACGTAAAATACGGTAGTGGAATGTAACCTTATGTGGTTTTCGTATTTTCACATCATACCAAAGATGAAAAGCAAATATGCAGCCATGTAACTATTACCTGTTAAGTAATAAAACGGGACGCAACGCAACGCACAAAGTGATTCCTATAATAGCCCCCACTTCTTCAAAGCGGGGGTATAATTACATAATTACGAACACCAACTTTATATAATGTTTCGCCAGGTAACAGTTTCATAAAACCCCATTATAGTACGCATATGCTTTGTTGTTTATAATCCAACTTCAATTTGTCAAGTTATGATCCAGGACTTATGTCCCAAGGTATGGTTGTATCCATCTGTTCATACTCCTCAGTAATTGTATACCTGGTTTTAGGGTGGGGATCTCAAGAGTTTCTAAATTATGACCCAGGGGTTGTTTTCCCAAATCAAGGGCCATAACCCATAGGTTCAATCCAGCTGTTTTTCAAACTTGACCGATTTTTCACTGCTATCAACAACCTGGCGATCAGATGAACTAGAATCTAGCAGAATTAAATGTTTTGCATGCAGTTTCTATTTCTACTAACAGCTTTACTTACAGTGAACTTGACCTTGACCGGAGTGACCTCAAAGTTATTGGCTGGAAAATATTTTTCTATTTTTAGTAAGTGACCTTGGTCCAGTGACCTTAAATGCAATACCAAGCTTCCTATCCATATGAGCTACCTAAACAGAAAGTTTTTTATTCCACTATCTCATTTGTAACTTAAGTTATTATCCATAAACCATTTTTCTATTTATAGTAACACTGACCTTGACACAAGTGACCTCAAATGCAATCCAAAGCTTCCTTTTCATATCAGCTACCTACACAACAAGTTGTAATGCAACATCTTATTCCTAACTAAAAGAAATTGGCTGGAAACCATTTTTCTGTTTTTAGTAACAGTGACCTTCACTTCATCCCCAGTGACCTCAAATGCAATACGATGTTGCCTTTCCATATAAGCTACCTACATTCTCATTCATAACTAAAGTTGTTGGCCGGAAATCATATTTCTACTTTTAGTAACAACAACTTTAACCCCAGTGACCTCATATGCAATATCAAGCTTCCTTTCCATATACCCTAAATAGCAAGTTTTATTAGTTAAAATTATTGCCGTATCCATTTTTCTATTTTTATTTACAGTGACCTTGACCTTGAATCAAGCAACCTCTAATGTAATCCAAAGATTCCTTTCCATATAAGCTGCATACACAAAAGTTTCGTTGAATCATATTCCTTACTAAAGTTATTTTCCAGAAACCATTTTTCAATTTCTTTAATAACAGCGACCTTGACAGAAGACGGACGGATGAGCGATCTTGACAGAAGATGTATAGATGGATAGACGGTGGACACCAGGCGATCGCAAAGGCTTACCTTGAGCCTTTATGAACAAGTATCATTTTATAAAATATTTGAGCATGAGAGTATGAACAATAACAACAAGAGCACTGCCTAACGGGGCATTATACATGGACAGGTCACAGTGACCTTGACATTTGACCTATTATGCTTAAAACATATAAATTTTAGGAAAATTAGAAAGGAAAGTTTAAGAGAAGTTTTTCCTATATAACTCTATGTAAACAAAGATGGCCGCTGGTGGTCATGATTGACGTTGAATCAAAATTCATTTTGTTAACAACCAACTACATGTCATGCTAGTCATTTAGGCTTAGGTTCCAAATATGGTTTTTGAGAAGTAGTCGCCACAAAATTGTATTCTGAAAATCTAGTTTTGAGCTGTCTTGGCCATTTTGAATTTACAGTCAATTTATTTATATTTAAGCTCAATTAAACATCAAGAGTAACATTCCAGTAAAGCTTTATTAAAATCCATCAAGTTGTTTCAGAGGAGTAGTCGCAAAATGTTTTTCTTATATAACTCTGGCGGCCATGTTTGACATTGGACCAAAATTAATTTTGTTAAGTACCAACTACATGACTGTCATGCCAGTCATTTTGGTAAAGGTTTCAAATCAATACCACTTATGGTTATTGAGAAGTAATTGCCAACTTGTATTTTTTATTGTTAGCTGTGGTGGACATTTTGAATTTCAGGTCCATTTATTTTTTACTTATGACCAACTAGACATCAAGAGCAACGTTCCTGTAAAATTTCATGAAATCTATCAAGCAGTTTCAGAGGAGTTGTCCTTACAAAAATAGTTTACTGACAGACGGCCGGACAGAGGTCAGATGCCACACCATGGCATAAACTCTGCTGATCTTTTATCAGTAGAGCTAAATAGACAATACAACATACAACCTTAAATGAACAATATTTCAGTTCAATGACAGTAATAAAAAAATAATTATCAATACTTACTGTTTTATTTTCAAACTCTTCAAGTTTTATGGTTGGATTATGACTGAATGCATTGAAGGTTTCTTTAAACAAATCATTGTAAATCATCTTACTCTGAAATAGAAATGTTGGTTATAATGCGCTTAATCAGATTTGGTGTCAGAATTAAAAGATAGCAGGGGGCCATTGGATTGGGTTATAATGCGCTTAATCTGCTGTTTCTAGTCTGACATGGCTAGTTTTTGATTTTGTCTATGCTTTCTTCATTTAGACCAAAGGTCCAAACAAGAATATCGGTAGAAGCGAGATGGATGCTCCCCAAATTGGGTGCTTTGTATTATAGACGGCAATTGAATTTAAAAGAAGCTAACAGGTTCTTATGCTCTGCACACCCTCGTACTGCCCATTATCATTGTGTAAAGATTCATTGCAGTCTCATTCATAGTTTTAAAGTTATGCTCTGGACAAGAATTATAAGTATAAAATTACAAAGGGCAATAACCCTAATTTAATTGAAGACAGAGTTAATGTTCTTGCACTTTGCACGAAATCTTATTACCCTCTATCATTTATGGGACGTTTCACTGCAATACCGCAAGTAGTTATTTGTCTGTTATTTTCCAAACAAGAATTCTAAGCATAAAATTACAAAGGGCAATGATTCTAATTTGAAAGAAGACAGACTTAAGGTTCCTGCACTTCCTCTAATTGTCCTCTATCATTGTGTGAAGTTTCAATGTAGTCCTATAAGTACTTTCGAAGTTATACTCCGGACAAGAATTAGAAATATAAAATAACAAAGAGCAAAACCTCAAGTTTAAATGATAGAGTTACAGTTCTTGCACTCTGCACTTCCTCTTATTGCCCACTCACTGGGCTAAAGCCGGTATCAGGACTAATGGATTCTCAACGAAAACCAGTCACGATTGCGCAACGATAGTGATGTCCGTTGTGCCACGTATAGTCAATGATTCTCAATGATGTCTGTTTACCAACATAGATTTTGAAAGAAAATGGTAACTAATTTTTATTTTAGCTAGTTTTCATTCCGATATATATCATTAAATGCTAAAATATAAGCTAAACTAGAATGATCACTGAATGTGATGAATACCCCCGCTTTTTTGCTCAGCCGATGAGGATGGGCAAAATCAAGAATAATAAATGTCTAAAATATCTGTTATTTATTCTAAGTACAAGAAACGTGGAAATTCTACGAAAATCAGGTTTTCCATTTGAAATGCTATTAAACTACGAGTAAGATGAAAAAAAAATAGTAAAAAAAGGCTTTTTTTAACAAAACTCCCCAGCAAATTACTTAAACGAAGTTGTTGAAGTTCTAGTATTAGAGTGATATAAACAGTGTACAATATAGAATAAATAGAATAACATTTGAATCACAAACATAAATGCACATACAGTAAATGAGGACTGTAAAGAAAGAAAGGATTTGTTAGTAAGGCAAATATAAGCTACATACACAGTAAATTTAGTTTCAATATCTCATTCGTAACTTAGTAATTGAGCGGAAATCATTTTTCTATTTTTAGTAACAGTGACCTTGACCCAAGTGACCCCAAATGCAATGCCAGTCTTCCTTTCCATTTAAGGTACCAAGCCAGCAAGTTTTGTTCCAATATCTCATTCCCAACTAAAGTTATTGAGCGGAAACCGTATATTTACCTTGACCTTGACCCCAGTGACCCCAAATGCAGTCCCAAACTTCCTTTTGATATAAGGTACCTACCTACACAGAAGTTCCGTTCCAATATCTCATTCCAAACTAAAGTTATTGAGCGGAAACTAACAGTTTGACGAGGAAACCTGGTTAAAAACAAAGGTCAATTATGTAAAAAAAAATGCAGAATCAAACTAGAAATGTGTCCATAGGACACGGATGGGCCACTTAGGAGAATCTGCGATAAATGGGTCAAATTTGTATGTTTTTTCTATTATTTCATACCAATTTTAAGAATTTTATATCTTTAAGCGATCTTTGACTCATGTTATGTGTTTTATCAGCACATTTCATGTTTTCATATAAAGGGAGGGTAACTCTCAAAAGATGTAACAATTTAAACAAAAATAAATGTTTTACAAACTATGGGTCAAAACAAAATACTTAATCACATATCTATTCTAAAATATATTTAAAATAAGAAAATTAGTTAAGATACAAAAGTGAGTAATTAGGAATTTTGTTCAGTGTTCATGAAAGCTCTATGCCTTGTGGTTTCAGAGAAGAGGTTTTTTTAAAGTTTTATCCGACATGTCTATCAAAAACATGCAAAATCTCAATATACAAACTTTGGACCCCCAGGGCAAGGTCATTTTTGACCCCGGAAAGTTCATTTGAACAAACTTGAACAAACTTGATAGTCTAGGCGTTGGCGATCATTTTAAAAGAAAAACTGTCAAAATCTGTCCAGTGGTTCTTGTTGAGATTTTTTAAGGTTTCGACCATCTTGGATGTCACGCTGACCTAATTTTAACAAATCTGAAAGCATTTATCTATGGATCATCCATGTGAAGTTTGGCCAAAATTGGCTAAGCAGTTTCTGAGGAGGTCGTTTGAAGCAAAAGTTAACGACAACGACGACGGACGGCTTTCGGCTCAGGTGATCTAAAAATGTGTTAGGGAAGCAACGCGACAAAAGTGTGTTACGGGACGGGAAGTGACAGGACTACGTGATTCCTATATAGCGCAACTTCACTTGTATAATAATTGTTTTAAAGAAGTGTTTTGCATAGTTTTATTTCTCTATAAGCAACATTTTTGCATTGATTTGTAAAATGAAAGAATTCTTAAAGAAAATCAAACTGTATAGCACTTTAATACATTATGCTTTATCAAAACATGTATACAAACAATTAGAAAGTAATATTTAGTTTATATTACTTGTCATAGGGTAAAAAAGAAGTGTTTAAAAAAAAAAAGTATCACGGTTTCTCCCTGAAAGTGTCACGGCATCTCGACAACATTTTTAAGGTACCGGTTACTCACCGATGATTTGTCTCATTTCCGAGTCTTAGCAGATGCAAACATTATTCTCTATGGTTTTCATCATGTACGGAAGCGGTTAGACATTGTATTGAGTCACAGGGACAGGAAAAAAAGCAATAATATAGACAGTTGAATCAAACTATTCCATTTAACATAGATGGAAACGATATATAGTGTGATTCATACCAATTTTATTGAGTCTACGTGTGTACACTTACCTGCCTACTGTTCAGCAGGTGAACAATTTAAAGCTTAATCAATATGGGGTGTGGTATTGCCTTTGTAAACACTACTTGTTGATATTGCCTATGCCAATAGGTGATACCACCAATTGATGTTATTAATAATCAATTCATGCAGCTTGGGTAGGCTGGTCTAAGTACACACTTGTGTCAATGACTATTGTGACGCTACTAAATCTTCATATATCTGTCATACCCATCATATTAGTTTATTTTTGTTGTTGTTTTCTTAACATTCCATATGTATGCTATTGAAGTGTAAATACCAACATACTACAAGTTTGTATTCAATGGTGTACTCGTTAAAGGGACAAAGAGCATGAATTGAGAAATTTGGAAATCGCCAAACATAATCAATACAAAAAATATTGCAGTCTCGGTTTGCGACTGTTTATGAATGGTAGTGAAAAATGCCATTCATGCCCTCTAGCCCCGGGTTTAGCATTAAAATAAGCCTTTCAATTTATTAATATTAATCCAGTATCATTTTGACTTTAATATTACTTGCATATATGTTTATTGTTCAACTTTTCTTCGTTTGAAGCGTTTGAATATATAACGGATAAAATATAATCAACAGTTCTATCTCTCTATACTGCTTGCACACCCTCATGGGTAAGTTCGAGCAGGTTCCGCGCCTGTGTCTGTTAGTAGACAAGATTAAATGTTTAAAAGTAAGAAAAGGTGAGGAAATAGTGCGAAAGGTGTGTTAAAATTAAAGTGTGAAAAAGATAAAATCAGGATAAAAACAAAACTACAGCACTTGTGGTTTGATGTGGTTGATGTGGCTGACAGCATGCTTGAACTTGAATATTTAAGTCATGCATCAGTACAACATCTTCTGGTACAGCATTCCACTGTACTATGGCCAAAGGAAAAAAGGAATATTTGTAATAGTTCACTCCAGTGTGTATATTGAATGGCAGTATCTTGAGACTTGTTACTTTGTATATAGTCTGGTATTGGAACATCTACAAGGCCATATACAATCTTATAGAAAAGACACAGACGTGCATCTGACCTCCGTTGTTCTAGAGATCACCAAACCATCCTCTCCATCATCTCAGTGATGCTCGAGTACACAGAAAAGTAATTTTGGGTCCATCGGGCAGCTTGATGCTGGACCATTTCCAGCCTGTCTATATTTGATTGGACGTTCGAATCCCAGACAGAGCTGGCATACTCTAGTTGGGGGCGGAAGAGGGCTTTATAAGCAACAAAATTGGACCAAGGACAGACCCTTGGGGTATACCAGATGTTACTAATATCATGTTTGAGCTTTCTCCCTCCAGCACTACTGTTTGTGTGGGACCATTCAGATATGCTCGTATAGGCGCAATGATATCTTCCAAGTATGATTCATAGGCAGTCTTTATTTTAATTCGCACTGAGTACTGAAGTTTCAAGTATTTAGCTCTGTGTACCTCATTGCCTGTCTTTTTTTGCTGGCAGTATAGCTTGTTTCTGCTTCTTATGGTTTGTCTTATGTCTTGCGTTATCCATGGCAGAGAAGACTTACCTCTAATAACACTCGATGGTACACATTCATCAAGGTGTTTGTTAATGTTCTGGGTGGTCATCCCAGAGTTTTTGAAAAGACTTACCCAAGTAGCTTTTTAAGAAATCGTTCTTAAATTTTTCCAATTTTATTTTTAGAAGTTCCCAGTCTGCTTTCCTGTTTTCAGTTAGTAATATGCAAAAAACATTTGCATTATATATTCTTATAATAAATATTAATGATTAAACATATGCATTTTTATGCAGAATAAAAGTTGCGCGTAACATGGTGTCTCGCTTAAAGTGACGTGTCCACCAAACATGTTTCAAATGAACTTCATCTTGATAAAATTGAGGGTTTATGCAACATCAAATGTCTTTGTCTGCATTCAAAAGGGGCTTTACTTATAGACAGTGTCCCTTTAAAAAATTAAATTTCATATTGAACATGTTTAGCCTGCAAAAACATCAACTATTATAATTGGGAAGTATCATGTTACACAGAGGCTGTTGTTTTTTGCTCTCACAAATTGACATTTTAATCTAAGCATATGTCCTATTTTATATTGAACATGTCATCCCAAACTAATGCTGGTATCTGCTTGTGATGCAATAAAAGGCCAGGTTTCAGTACAAAAACTCCAATGGCCTTTTTTCAAATCATTATTCTACCAAAGAGGTTTAATCACAAATTTCAAAATCATATTTAGCATTTTTAAAGCATTAGTAAACTCAAAAGTTGGCATGTCAATACATTAAACATTACAATTGTATCATGTATTTATTTTCTAACCAAAACATTTTTGAAATATCAAATTAGATGTTAACGGCTCATCAACACATTATAGTTTGTTTACAGCCACCCCAGAGAGAGGGGAAGGATACATAGGAATCCAGGAACCTGCCCTACTCTTACTATCAAATAGATTCCTAAGTTCTTTAATGTTCTTCGAGGATAGATTCCAATACATGGGACCGCATGTATAAGAACATAATTATTTTGTGTTTGTTTTATAAGCTCAAAGCTTTAAATAGAAGAATCATTTTAGCAAACTTGGTTGTTTTGTAATGTTTGTCAACATTAAACATTTTAAGTGCGAAACCTTTAAACATAAAATTGTCTGTATTGTCATTGTCACTAAATCATTATTGTCATTAAAAAAAACTATTTTTTTTAAATTAATTTTTTAATTAGATTTTTTCTGAAATTAAGTGAGGAAGTGTAGATTCTTATGGATGGCAGGAGGTGTACAGTACTTATTCTACCCAGGAAAAGTGGGTGGTCTGCCTCCACCACAAAAAAGTGTAAAACCTTACATGTGTTGAAAATGATGTAAAACACCATACAAACAATTTTTATTTATTTCCAGAATCTTTACACATTTTGGATATCGAGGGGTCAGTGCAAAACTATTGTAACTACATATGAATATATAGAAATAGATACAATAGTTCTGCACTGAAACCTCGATAAATAGCAATAAAAAAGTCCTGGTGTTTACATTTTAATTTGCACAGCTTATCAGTGGCTGTCAAGTGAAAAGTGTACTGGTTCTGTATAATTGCTTCAATTACCAGCTTGTCAGCTTTCATTGTTTTTTAATCTAAGCATATCAGAAAATGTCTGCATATTATAACTAATGTAATGTTCACTGCTATTATGGGTGTTTCAGTGGCTGGAAGTTATTAAAATAACAAGAATTCTGTCCAGTGAGTTTAGATATGAATTGAATTGTACTGAAAGTTGTTTAACGGCTCATCAACACAGTATAGGTTATTTAGAGCCGCCCCAGAGAGAGGAGAAGGATACATAGGAATCCAGGAACCGTGCCCTACTCTTATTATTGAATAGATTACTACGGTTCTTTAACGTGCTCGTAGGATAGACCGAGAAGCGGGACTGCCCTGTTTACTAATTTGGAGATTATGTATACGTATTGTGAAATTTGGAGATAGTACATGTATTTAAGAGACCACTGACCTTGACACTGGGTCAGTTTGAGGCTGAACCCATGGACTCTAACCCATGGTCAGTTGGAGAGCTGGAAGTTATTGGCATTACGAAGGACAATGACAAGGTGGTTATATATGAAATTTGAACACTCTGCTCCAAAGAACAAAAAAGTTATAATAATTTAACGCACTTTATCACATTTTTTCGGGAGACGGTACATGTATTTAAGAGGCAACTGACCTTGACACAGGGTCAGTTGGAGGGTGATACATACTGTAATAAGAAGATCAATAACCTGTGATGTTTTTATATCAAATTTTAAAACTCTACTCCAAAGGACAACAAAGTTATAAGAACTTTAATGCAAACCTTAACCAAAACCTTACCCAAAACCTTACCCAAAACCTTAACGCTAACATATTGCATTGTAATTTTCTTGTCCTTGGGAGTAGAATGTTCTAATTTTATATATAACCTCCTGGTCATTGTCTTTCCTAATGCCAATAACTTCCAGCACTCCAACTGACCCTGGGTCGGAGTCAAGGTCACTTAAATATATGTACCATCAATATTTGCGTTAAAATTTGGTGACGGTACATATATTTAGCACAACACAGGGTCAGTTGGAGGGCTGGAAGTTATTTCATTAAGACGGACAATGGCCAGGTGGTTATATATGAAATTTGAACATTCTACTCCCAAGGACAAAAAAGTTATAACACAATATGTTGACGCCGTCGAACCCGCCAACATTAGCGATGCCTATGACTCACATTTTTTCAAAAAGGCGAGACAAACACTAAAGGGACGCCGTGAACTTGACTAAACCTAATTGCCGTGCGTCCCTTTAGGATGGACTCATCACTTTCATCTTCCATAGATGTACCAACATCTACTTCTTTATACATATGGATCTACTTCTTTATGCATATGGAAGATCCTTCCTCAAATCACACTCTCAAATTTACTAGTAGCTAAGATTCCCTCCATTAGATAACCCTGTAATTGTCGTAGATGCTGTAAGGGAGAAACCGTGACATTAAAATTGCAATTGTCAGGAAACCATGACAGTCTTATACAATGGCATTGTTATGTTGAATAACTACAAAATACAGGCAATACTGACATTTTATGGTGCAACCGATACCACTATCGTTGCGCAGCCGTAACAGGTTTTCATTGAGAATCCATTTGCGCTGATAGCTTTACCCCCAGTGCTCTATCATTGTGTGAAGTTTCAATGCAGTCACATAATAAGTACTTTTGAATTTTTACCGACAAGAATTATAAATATAAAATAACGAAGGGCAATAACTTTAGCTTGTGCTCTGCATTTCCTCGCCTTGCCCTCTATCATTGTGTTTCAATGCAGTCCCATAAGTAGTTTCGAAGTTATGCTCCGGACAAGGAAGTGTGACGGACAGACAGATGGACGGTCGAACAGAATAGAGCAAGGAGCCACCTTGCATAGTACCATGTTTAAAGGGCGATAAACAAAGGGGCCATATAATAAAAGGTCCAGCTTTAAAAATTACAGGTCATAAATAAAGGAAAAAGGCCCCTTCTTTCAGAAAAAGGCCCTCTATTTTTGCCTAAGTATTTGGACTGTGTGCCCAATGAACTTGGACAACCTATGGTGTGGGCCATTTTTCAAAACTGTCTGGATTATGATCTTCTGGCTTTTTGCTATTTGTTGGGAAAGGACCCTTTCCTTCTGGACAGGCTAATGAAATGGCCGTCTGCTCCATTTTAGCTGCACGGACAGAAAATTACGGGGAGCATAATAATTAGAATAAAATATGGGGAGCGGGGTGGGGGATGGAGTGGCATGTGTGTGTGGGGGAGGCAGCAGGTATCGGGTGGTGTTGGATATGACTGGTCTTTAAACTTGTCAAAGCTTTTATTGATATTAGCATTCTGAAAAAGGCTGGTAAAGATCAGATGAAAAATGGAGTATCGACAGATTATCAAAGCAAAATATAGTATTTTTCAATGAATCAAGGGCCATAATACTGTTGTTTTCCCTGCAATAAATGTGGTTTTTAAACTCAAACGAGTCTTACTTAATATTAAGACATCAATTAAGACTCTGACCAAGTTTGGTAAAGATCGGATACAACATAAAGATGCTATAGTTTTGACAAGGCAAAATACATAATTTTATCACTAAATCAACGGCCGTAACTCTTGTATTTATTATCCAATATTGGTATTTTTCGAACTCGTCCAAGTTTTATTAATATTAAGACTCTGGACAAGTTTGGTAAAGATCGGATGCTTGGTCCTAAAAAGTTGACATGACAAAATATAGCACTTTTTCATTAAATCAAGAGCCATAACTCTCCTGTTTATTATCCGACACTGCTTTTCGAACTTGTCAGAGCTTTCACCAATATTAAGACTATGGCCAAGTTTGATAAAGAACGGACACAAAATGAAGGTGTCAGAATGCTGACAAGGCAAAATATAGCATTTTTCATTAAATCAAGAGCCATAACTCTGGGCAAGTCTGATAAAGATCCAATGCAAGTTGAAGGCATTAGAGTGTTGAAATCAAAAGGTTATTGGACGACGAACGGACTTATGATGGATAACAGACCATGGCATAAGCCCTATGCTGGCCTTTGGTCTTTGGTCAGTAGAGCTAATAATGATAGAACACAAAAAGATTAAACAAGCGATTAATGTTCTATCATCAAACCCCCATGCCACCAATCCATCCCACCAGTTTTACACTATGTTTATATTGCCGATACTTGCCAATTATTACTTCATTAAGACAATGAAATATGATTATTAAACTCGTTTTATCGAGCAGTTTCTTGATCAGATTGCAGTATGCCTGTAATTGTACCTTCGTTTTATAAAATGTACATTCGGGTCATTTAATATTGAATTATATCAGCAAATTCTTCCAAGAGTGGCAATGAAGTAAATCAAAACAATAACAAGAAATTTGGAAATTCCACAAAAAACAGGTTTTCCATAAGCTTACTACAAAGTTTCGTTCCAATATTTATTTCCATTAACCTACCTACATTTAAGCACATCATATACATAAAGAGATGAAGACTGCAAATAGTTATTGCAAAACATTTGTAGTAATGTTAGAAGATGTGTATATTTCTCTATTTGCTAGGGTTTATACGTTGTACGTTTGTTTTGATTTCATAATCACACTGCAAAATGCGTCGAGGAAAGCGAGCCAGTTCTACTACTCTGCCGGTTCCCATGGTTGATGCCCCCGTCCGGAAAGTCAGTGCTTGCAGATCCAGCCGCCTAGGTCCGCGGGTACCAGTGGGTCTCCCCTGTTGGACGTACATGTGTCTCCCAAGATTCAGCCGCCAAAGTCCTCAATAACCAGCGGGCCTCCACAGTTGCATGTACATGTGTCTCCCTTGCCGGTGAACGCAGTTGATGTCGGTGTCGACGCTTTACCAGTAGTGCCATTGGACTCGGGCTTGCCAGGTACAGTAGACGTAGACCCTTCTATCGTTGAATTATCGAGCGTTCATGCGGAACTTGTGTTCTCTGTATCCCATTCAGTTAAGTCTAAGCTTATAGCTGGCCAGTACATTGATCTTGCCAGTTTATTGGAGACTCAGGTTCCCATGGACAAAGATAAACACTTGGTTCTATCTCCACTTGGTGAGTTGATGGTAAAACCTACCAATCCCATGACAACTAAGTATTGAAACTTGGATTGATGCATTTTTGGTCTTTTCAAGCATCTATTTATCGGCTCATCCGCGAAAAGTCCGGGAATTGTTGAAATACATGAATGTCATTAGAACTGGGGCAAAGCGTCATGGTGGTTTTTGATGGAAGCACTATGACCAACAATTTCGTCTTCGTCTTGCCTCTAACCCTTCATTGTCATGGGGGAAAATAGATTATGAGCTTTGGCTACTTTATATGTCCTCAAGTGGTCAAGCTGGTGCAAGTACCGGTGGTCATTTTGCCCAGAAAAGATGTTTTGATTTTAACTTGAGCCAGTGTTCTCGCCATGTG
Organism: Cyrtodaria siliqua; assembly: GCA_037043455.1. Classification (NCBI taxonomy): domain Eukaryota; kingdom Metazoa; phylum Mollusca; class Bivalvia; order Adapedonta; family Hiatellidae; genus Cyrtodaria; species Cyrtodaria siliqua. The sequence goes on from JAWPHD010005011.1 coordinate 76,823, forward strand.
TGTTCATACAGTCATAATTGCTTGTCATGTTCTGGTGATCATCCTTCTAGGTTGTGTTTTGCCAGAAAACCAGAGGGAAATGTATGGCGCAGACCTGTGCGAGTCCCTGCACCCCAGGACTCGCCCACTTTCTACCAGTCACAAAGACCCAGAAGTCAGTCCGTCCGATTTATGGGCCCTAGGCCAAAGTCCTATTAATGTGTCGACATTACAGAACTATTTAGCTTTATATCCAAACCGACACGATGCAAAATTGCTAGCTGATGGATTCAATAATGGTTTTAAGCTTCAATACACGGGTTCACGACAAAAATCAGATGCAAAAAATTTAAAGTCTGCATATCAGCATTTTCAAGCATTGAAATCAAAGCTTGATAGAGAAATCGCTTTAGGGAGAATGATTGGTCCTTTCGATTCCCCTCCTGTGGCTAATCTAAAAGTGTCTCCAGTTGGTGTTGTGCCCAAGTCAGATGGCTCTTGGCGTTTGATAACCCATTTGTCTTACCCAGAAGGTAGCAGTGTTAATGACGGGATAAATGATGATCTTTGTACAGTAAAATATACTTCATTTGACAAGGTGGTGGAACTGATTTTTAATCTTGGTAAATCTGCTTTAATGGCAAAAAGGGATGTTAAATCAGCTTTTCGGTTACTACCTATACATCCAGCGGATTTTCATTTGTTAGGTTTAAAAGTTGGAGAAAAGTTTTACATTGACAAATGTTTGCCTATGGGTTGCAGTATCTCTTGTGCTCTGTTTGAGAAGTTTTCTACTTTTACATTGGCTTGTCAGTTTTGCTTCAGGCTTTGTCACTCTTGACCATTTTCTTGATGACTTTATTTTCGCTGGGGAGCGTGGGTCTGAAACATGTAATACATTAGTTTCAACCTTTACTCGGGTTTGTTCTGAAGTAGGTGTCCCTATTGCTGAAGACAAATCTGTTAGTCCTACTACAATTTTAGTCTTTTTGGGGCTGGAAATCGATTCAGATGAAATGGTCATTCGCATACCATTGCACAAAATTGAGAAGTTGATTCATATTATAAATAGTTTCCTTCATAAGAAAACGGTCACTCTTAAGGAGCTTCAGTCTCTATCTGGAATGTTGAATTTTTTTTTGCCAAGCAGTAAGATCTAGTAGAGCATTTATAAGGCGTTTATATGACGCAATGTCTGGTCTACGTAAGCCACATCATAAACGTAGGATTTCTTGCGAGCTTCGAGAAGACCTCAGCCTCTGGCTAACATTTCTAACAGGATTTAATGGCATTTCTGTAATTCCAGACAGTTCTTGGTATGGTAGTGATACTTTGCAACTGTTTACAGATAGCGCCGGTTCAGCAGAATTGGGTGCTGCTTGTTTCCTTAAGGGAGGTAGTCATTTTTTCCTTGGCCAGTTAGCTGGCAAAAAAGTACCATTTTGAGGGACATTACTTTTCTAGAAATGGTTCCTGTGCTTCTTGCAATGTTTCTGTGGGGAGCCATTCTGGCAAATAAAAAAATTATGTTAAGGATTGACAATGCAGCCCTGGTTCAGGTCATCAACAAGCAATCTTCCAAGTCACAGAGACTAATGCATCTGATCAGACCCTTTGTCTTGCTGACCATGAAGCATAATATATTGTTTAAAGCCAATCATATCTCTATACATGATAATGTTATAGCTGATGCTATTTCTCGCAAACAGTGGACCAGGTTTCGCCATGTAGCCCAGGAAGCCAGCAAGGAGCCAGAGGTATTGCCTCCGGAGTTTCTTTCAATGATTTGTGAGGAGAAGCTACAAGACTACTGAATCTGTCCTTAGCGTCCAACACCATAGACTCGTATAATGTTGGCCTGAATAAATTCTGCTTGTTCAGGCGTCGTTACAGTTTACCTGATGTCTGGCCCCCAGCATTAGAACACTTAACACACTTTATAGCTTGGCTGTCTTTGGAGGGTTTATCGTATTTAACTGCACGGTTATACACTACTTCCATTGGTTTTCAGTGTAAAGTTAAGAATGTCGAGGATGTCACAAAACATTTCATCGTATAGAAATTATTAGAAGGTTTTAGGCGAGATGGGAAAAACGGGATGCCCGTCTTCCAGTTACAACAGCAATATTGTCGTCAGTACTAGCAAAATTGCATGTAGTTTGCACAAACACATATGAGCACTTTATTTAGTCCAGCATTTACTTTGGCTTTTTGCGGCTTTTTTAGGGTTGGTGAACTAGCAGTCACAAAAGGGGCTCCGTTGGCCAATATCTTATCAATTGAGGATATTACTTTGAGTTCCCAGAATGGGACTCTTGCTGTACACGTTAGGTATTCAAAAACAGATCAGTTCGGTCGCGGCACCATTCTGAAATTCACAAGATCTGGAGGCACTTTGTGTCCAATATATGCCTTAGAAAAGTTTCTTACGGTACGGCCTCATATACCGGGTCCTTTATTTTGTCATTTTGATGGGCGTCCACTGTCCCGTTACCAATTTTCAGCTGTTCTAAAAAAATCATTAGCTTTTCTTGGCACTGACTATTCAAGATACAAATCACATTCTTTCAGAATAGGGGCAGCTACTTTAGCCGCAAGTAAAGGTTTCCTCCCGGAGTCTATTAAAGCAATGGGGAGATTGAGTTCTGAGGCTTATAAAACTTATGTTCGTTTCCCAGTGCATGTTCTCCCAATTATGTCAGATTAGCTAATAAAACAGTCACATTAGCTAATAAAACAGTCACGTTATTAGCTAAATATTAACAATAACCAAGTCATTTTAGGTGATAAAACAATATGGTGTCTGTGTTCATCGATAGTCAAGAAGGCGTTTTTAATGGCGCGTACAAGACCAGATGGGCTCAATTTAGGACTTGAACGACTTCATGTAACAGTATGGTGGCAAGGCTATAGTGGTTTGGGTCTCCTAGACGTGCAGAGCAAGATTCAGTACCTGCTGGAATATGGTCCAGTCCCAGCCTACATTTTTCTGCACTGTGGGGGAAATGATTTAGGGAAATACCCATTAAAGGTTCTTAGAAAGCATGTTAAGCTTTTGACTGAGTTTTTTAGGGGTCAATTTGCCTGATGTAATCCTAGGTTTTCATGGCGTTATTCTAACTAACCTGCTGCAATGGAAAGGGCCAGAAAGCGGCTAAACTGTTATGCTGCTAAGGCGATAATAGATATTGGGGACCTTTATCTGCTACACCCACACATTCAGGCTGATGATACCTGTCTTGAACAGGATGGTGTTCATTTATCAAATGTGGGAAACAACTTGTTTCTTAACCAGTTAGCAGCGGTATTTGAATGTTTCATTGAAAGTAGGCAGTGATAAGGAAAATATATTCTTCTTTGGCACCGTTTCTGTTTTGGGCGTGGCATTAGGATATTTTGCTTTTGGTAGGCACTCTTCGCTGCTGCCAAAAAATGTTTCCCCTATTTTTGGCGGTGGATGGGAGCCTGAACACTCTATGACTTGGAGTGTCCGGGCACCCATCCATATGGCGGGCAGCAAAGGTGTGAAAGGAAGGACATATAAGTTTCACTTTAACTTTATTCAGCTCCTGTATACCCAGAGACTGAATTGCAATTTAAACATAAATTATATACAAATTTGCTGTCCGTATGAATTGCTAAAAAACATTTTAATTGATTGAATTCGGTGCACTTGTAATTATGCTTGAATATCAAAGTTGCTTTCATAATGAACATTTAATTTGGTGCACATGTATTTATGTCCTTAATATTGTAATATTCAATTTGCTTTTTTGCTTAATGCTTTCTGCTGTAAGGGCTTGCCATAATGGTCTTTTGTGCTTACCGGCAGCTCAATTGTTAAACATTCAATCCATGCCACGCCCAATATTTGCCAAATCTATTAAAGTTTAAAAAATATTTTTGTGTTGTTATTACAGTGCTCTCCAATAATCTGCACCCCTTACTTTTATACAAAATTTGCAGGAAAAAATGTATCTCCGTTTATATTCCGCATCTGTTTTGTAATTTCAGGTTTGTCGCAGATGATAAAAACATTATGAAGATAGAAAAAATTAGTAGTTTATTTTGGTAAGGGAAGTAACTCTAAGAGAATGACATTGAAAAGACGGGACCTTTTTTTTTACGATCTAAACAAATACCTGAATCATGTCAATTTCTTAGCTCAGCATGTTATCACGGTCTCATGCCAATTAAGTTAGCAACACCATGTCATGCTGATCATTTTAGAAAAAGTCCCATAACAATATCACTTATTTTTCAAGAAGTAGTCGCTAGAAACTTGTTTTTTAAAATCTATTTTAGCCTTGGTGGCCATCTTGAATTAACAGCTGACCTGAAATTTTGCTAGGATCAACTAGACATCAAGAGCAACATTCCTGTAAAGTTTCATGAAAATCCGTCAAGTATTTCCTAGTATTTTCAGAGGAATATTCGCTACAAGTTTTTACTGTATAACTCTATGTAAACAAATATGGCGGCCATGTTTGACACCCAATCAAAATGAACTTTGGTTAGGACCAACTACATATCGTGCCAGTTGTTTTGGTAAAGGTTCCAAATCAATACCTCTTATGTTTTTTCAGAAGTCGCCACAAAATCGCATTTTGAAAATCTATTTTTAGCCGTGGTGGCCATCTTGAATTTCCAGCCGACCTGAATTTTTGCTAGGATCTACTAGACATCAAGAAAAACATTCGTGTGGAGTTCCATGAAAATCCGTCAAGTATTTCCTATATAACTCTATGTAAACAAAGATGGCCACTGGCGGCCATGTTTAACATTCAATCAAAATGAACTTTGGTTAGGACCAAATACATGTCGTGCCAGTCATTTTGGTAAAGGTTCCAAATCAATAACACTTTTTTTAATCTATTTTTAGCCGTGGTGGCCATCTTGAATTTCCGGCCAACCAGAATTTTTGCTAGGATCAACTAGACATCAAGAGCAACATTTCATGGAAGTCCGTCAAGTAGTTTCAGAGGAGTAGTCGCCACAAAAAAAGTTTACGGACGGACAGACGGACGGACGTCGGATGCTGCACCAGGGCATAAGCTCTGCAGATCTTTAGAGCTAAAAAACATTCAACCAGAACACAGTGATGATATGCGCAACTAGGCTTATAACTGATCGTCCCTGCCAAGTTTCGCTGAAATCCGGCCAGGTGTTCAGGAGAACTTGTCTGTACGAAGATAGTGTATTAAAACCTTAAAAAGGCCATAGCTCTGCCAAACAAAATTCATTCAACTGGTACACGGCGATGATATGTACATCTAGGCTTGGTACTCATCATCCCCATCAAGATTCGTTAAAATCCCGCCAGGGGATCAGGAGAAGTAGTTGGGACAAAGTTTGTGTATTCAAATCTGTAAAGGCCATAACTCCATCAAAAATCTTTCAACTGGGACATGACAACGATATGCGCAACCAAGTTTCGTTGACAGCCAACCAGTGGTTGAGGAGAACTAGTCCAGCCAAAGTTTGTGTATTGAAAACTTTTAAAGAGACAAAATTCCAATAAAAATCATTCAACTGGAACACGACAACAATATGCACAACCAGGCTTGGTACTGATCATTCCTGCCAAGTTTCACTGAAATCCAGCCAGGATAAAGTTTGTGCACATTGGGCCATAACTCTGTCAAAAATCATTCAACAGGAACAACATGATGAAACATGAGACTAGGCTTGGTAGTGATCATCCCTGCCAAGTTTCGTAGAAATCCGGCCAGGGGTTCAGGAGAACTAGTCTGTACAAAGTGTGTTAGTGTATTAAAACATTTAAAGGGCCACAACTCTGCCAAAAATCATTCAACCGGAACATGGCTATGATATGCACAACTAAGCATGGTACTCATCATCCCCGCCAAGATTCGTTGAAATCTGGTGGGGAGTTCAGAAGAGACTAGTCTGGACAAAGGTTGTGTATAAGTTTGTGTATTAAAACCTTTAAAGGGTCATAAATCCGCCAAACAAAATGATATGCACAACTAGGCTTGATAATGATCATCCAAGTACCAATATTAGTTGTTGTGGCACTTATGACAAAACCTTTTGCCCTGCAAAATGACAGTGAAACATATAAATTATTGCAAGGTCCCCAAGTCGTACCCATGTAGAGGGGCCCCTTTATGCTAGAGGACAAAACCTGTTTTATAAATGCATTCATATTTGGATAAGATATAAAACTGTGTTTTTTTACCCGATAAAACACAAGTTAGATAGGGTACCATCATAGTTAAAAATAGACACGTTTCCGAGAACTTCTGTTTTTCACTTTTCTAAATACACCCATATGTAGCCTTGGTTACCAAACACTCTTGACAGGCATGGCTGATTTAAGTGATTGGGAAATTGTGAAAAACAGGTGTGCAAAGTGGGATCACTTTGGATTTAAAAAGTTTAAAAAGGACGCACGTGTAGTAGACAAACACTTTTATTGTTAAAATGTAATTCCAATCAAACTGTAATAGTGTACACAGTTTACAGCATATAACAACCGATACCTGCTAAGAATTAAATTAAATTAACCAAAGACAAATGAAATATATAGAAACAACATATTATGATACACATCATGATACAGTTTCCTGTATCGCAGTATATCACTATACATTCTTGGCACTATTATGGACAGCGTGATTTTTCTATAGCCCCCACTTCACTTTGTGAAAGCAGGGGTACAATAAACATATTAAATGCAAAATGTTGTACAACTAGGCCTAAGATATTGTTCGATTTATACAACGCTCATAAATAGCTGATAATTTTTATTAGCTGGCCTTGGTGGTAATTGGCTAGGTTGGTCTGGAAATAAATGCGGGAAAAATAGATCTCATGTGTAACACATACCCACTTCTACAATCTGGCGGCAAAAGTGTGTGTGTGTATATGCAGCAAATATGGTATTTTTATGTATGTTTTGAAACCTATATAAAGGGTATTTGTTGGTTTGTAGTGAATATAGGATATTTTTTCATTGAGAAGTGATTTTCCTGGGTGTTTTTTTTGTTAATATTAGTTTGAACTCAAAGTCGGATTTGATATGAAAAACACACTGGTGTGGTTTTGTCCATTTCATATTCTGCAGAAGGCAATGTAACAATTTGGTAACAATAATGCAAAAATTGGTACACCATGTGAAGTCAATGAGAGGACAGACTGATGAAGTTTTATTCATATCCAGTGCAAAGATGTCAAAAGAATCAATATAATAAGTGATCGCTTAGTCAAGCTCTAAACAAAAGGGTTTGACAAAAATCAATAATAACAAAGTGTATTTTCTTAATAAGAAAATATTACCGTATCCCAGTTGATCAACTGGATATTCGTCGGAAACGAGTTGTTGATATGTTGAGATGTATATAGGTTGATGAAATCACAGAAATGGTGAAACATGTTAACACCTGCAATAAAAACAAAGTAAGACTGACTTTACACAAGGAACATAATACAGTACAGAGGTCAACACTTTTTAACATTTTTTAATTGAGATTCTCTTTTGTACCAATTCATATTATGAGGATGCCTGAAGTGGAAAATATTGACATGGTCATCTTCATAAACCAAAGATTGGTAAGACATTATTTCTTTCCTTTAAATCATCTCAGTTCAATTCATTTTCAATTGTGAAGTTGCAAAGGTTGTAAAATAAATCAAGTATTAAACAAGAGGCCCAAGAGGGCCTGTGGACTCTCTATTGGCTAAAATGGATATCTAGAGTTGTCGTCATAAAATTCCCTTCAGTACTTCTTTTAAACAATAGCGCAGTCTAACTGGGCATTATACGCCCATGTCAGGTCAATATGACCTTGACCTTTAGCCTACTCACCTTAAAGGTAATAGGGTTTCTCCTCTCGCCAAGGGCAATGTAAATTTTATGAGTGTAGGTTTACGGTTTAGAAGTTATTGTGCAGAATGTGACCTTTGACATAATGGCCCCACAAACAACAGGGTTCCTCCTCTCACATAGGGCAATGTCATCCCTATAAGGTCAATGTGACATTGACCTACTATTGACCTACTAGCCCCAAAAGCAATAGAGTTCAACTAGGAAAATGTACCTATGAAGTTTCATAAGGGTGGGTCTCATACCTTTGGAGTTATCATGCAGAATGCGAATTGTTTACGGACGTACAGACGGAGGACGTACAACCCCATACCCTAATACATCCCGTTTTTCAAACGAACATATAACAATTGAAAACAACCAACAACCCCACAACAACTACCACAATTTTTTTTTAAACCCTTGACCCATGCTAAGAATTTAAAACCAAGAGGCGCAAGAGGGCCTGTATGACTCTACTGGCTGTATGGAGTCTGTGGTTGGGGGTGGGAGTGGGGTGGTTGGGTGGGGGTAAATTAGTTGTTGTAGCACTTATGACAAAACCCTTTGCCCTGCACTGAGCAAAATGGCACTCAAACATAAATTACTGCAAGTTCCCTCAGTTATACTCGTGTAGATGGGCCTCTTAACACAGGAGGACAAATTCCGTTTTATATATGTTGTGCCTCGAGTCCCTAAATGACCATACCAAATTAGAATCAAATGCATTCACATTTGGACTTGATATGCTTTTTTTTGTGTTTTTTTGCTCGACTAAGGGATCCCAGTGAATGGAGACAAAATACCAAATCTTATTGCATATCTACAAATTCTGAACTAAGAAACACCACACATAAACTTGATATCACAAAAGGGTATATATAGATCATGAAGTTAGCGTGACAAGGCAGAAGCTATGTAATAGTAAATTACAGTAAGTTCCCCCAAGTTGTAACCCTGTAGAGGGGGCGCTTTATGCAGGAGGTCAAAACCCATTTTATATATGTTGTGCCTCGAGCCCATCTATGACCATACCAAATTTGAATCATAACCATTCACATTTGGACAAGGTATGCATTTTTGTGTGACTTTTGACCCGATTACTCCTAGGGGGCCCCAGTGGGTGAAGCCAAAATCCATGACATTAGTGTGCATCTGCACATCCTAACTAAGAAAAACATCATTGAAATTTCAAAGGGAGAAGGAGTGTCATAAGGCCAAAATCTGAAATGGTAAATTACTGCAAGTCCCGCAAGATGTACCCCTGTAAAAGGACCCCTTTACAAAGGAGGACAAAACCCGTTTTATAAATGGTGTGCCTCGACTCCCTAAATGACATACCAAATTAGAATCAAATGTATTCACATTTAGACAAGATATCAGGGTTCATACTCTTTTCATCAAACAAAATTCCAAGACTTTTCCATGACAAATTTCAGTTTTCCATGACATATTTTTACGTTCGGACAGAGGGCTACCACAATATCTCCCATTGAGAACTTCATGTTCAGGTGAGCCTATAAAGAAAAGAATGGAATGGGTGGGGGATGTGACATATTCTCCACTCCAACTGGGGGCTCGAGTCCATGTTGAGACACTCCTTGCACAGGGGTGTAAAAAGAGGACAATGTAACATTACCAGTTTGTAAAGCAATGTTGGCAACATGTTTCGTACTCTTCTTATGAGACTTCAAAGCAGCTTCCCCCATGTTTGATAAATCGATCAACTTGTCACACACTATGCACAGAGCTTTACGTCTGTCAGATTTAAAAGGCCTTAGCCATGCGCTATACTGTTCCTCTTTGTCCCATTTCACGTTATATATGCAGTGACGCATAGAATTACTAACGTTTTTCGTCTTTTTCAATTTTTTCATGCATGAAGGTCACGCCGACAGCGATAAAATCCGAAAATGCCAAGTGTAATGGTGTGACCTCTGACATTTATCAGGTATCTGTTTCATACTCATAAGTTTCGTACCGATTTTAAGCGTACATTTTCGCCGTAAAGTTTTGGCGTAAATTATGTTTCTCGTGTATTTTCTTTTTCGCCGTAAAGTTTTGGCATCAATTATGTTTCTTGTGTATTTTCTCATACTTATAGTCGTTTTCAAGAAGAAATTTTGAAATTCCAGAATATTTTTTGAAATTCCAGGACTTTTCCATGACAAAATCTGCAAAAATCGTATTCCATGACTTTTCCAGACAAAACTCGTTTTCCATGACTTTTCCAGGTGCGTATGAGCCCTGGATATGCAATTTGTTTTCTACCTGATTTCCCTCTATTGAGCCCCGAGGATGGAGCCAAAACATTACGTGGTCCGAGTATTAACTTGCACACCCCACCTAACCCCTTCTCCAAGAAGCGAAACCGGGGTTGGTTGGGGTATGAAATAAAACCTAAATTTCTGCTGGAGAAGTTTGCATATTGTAAAATCAAAACTTTAGGTAATTTTAGACAAGTTATCGTATTTTTTCAGTAAAATATGTTTTTAAACGTGTTATATTGTCGAAATATCCGTTATAAAATCTTGTAAATATAAGCTTTCCCATTGCTTTATGGAATTAAGGCAGGAACACGTAATGATGAAAACTTATTGCGCATCTACAAACTAAGAAATACACCACACATGAACTTGAAATCTAAAAGGGTATAGCAAGAATTAATGTCACAAGCCCAAAACTCGTAGTAGTAAATTACTGCAAGTTCCCCAATATGTACCCCTATAGACGGGCCCCTTTATGCAGGAGGTCAAAACCAGTTGTATGTATGTTGTGCCTCGAGTCCTTAAATGACCATTCCAAACTAGAATCGTAACAACTCAAATCTGGACAAGATTTTTGTGATTTTTGACCCGATTACCCCCACCAAATCTGCATCCCTCACCCACCCAAGTGGGCAGAACAAAAATCCAAGACCTTATTGCCAATTACACATCCTAACTAAGAAATACACCACACATGAACTTGAGATCTCAGAGGGTATAGAAGGAGTTAGCATCACAAAGGCAAAACTCTGTAATAGTAAATTACTGCAAGCTCCCCAAATTGTACAACTGTAGAGGGGCCCCTATATGCAGGAGGACAAAACTCATCTTGTATACATTTTGCCTTGAGTCATTAAATGACCATACACAATTAGAATATAACTAGATGGGGTTGTTTTAGTAACAACAAGAAATGTCACAGTAAGTGACAAATGCCCCCGAAGTGACCTTTGACCTGTAGGTGTGACCATGACCTTGGAGCCACTGACCTGGAATTTGTGCGCGACATGTCGTTTGGTTGTGATGAGCACTTGTGCAAAGTTATTTGAAAATCCATCCAGGAATGCCAGAGTTATTGACCGGACACAATTTGACTTTTGACCTCATGTGTGACCTTGACCTTGGAGCCACGGACCTGGATTTTGTGCGCAAAAGTCGTCTTGTTGTGTTGATCAATTGTGCCAAGTTATTTGAAAATCCATCCAGGAATGCCAGAGTTATTGACCAGAGAGGGTGGCGGGGGGAGGGGGCAACATATATGTTTAAGGATTTACTAAAACAATACAGAATATGTAAAAAAAACAAGAGGCCCAAGAGGGCCTGTGGACGCTCTACTGGCTAACACGGCTCTTATAACATCAATGATGCGATTGACTGCCATTTATATATTTTTTTGAAAGTTCAACGTATTAACGAGGCAAAATATAGCATTTTTAACTAAATCAAGAGCCGTAACTCCTCTGTTACTGGTCCGACTGATCCAACATAGAGCTAAAAAAATAAAATTAAAAAAAAAAAAATTAAAAAAAAAATATAATAAAAAATAAAAAAAATCTAAAAAAAAAATATTAAAAAAAATAAATAAAAAAAAATAAAAAAAAAATAATATAAAAAAAGAAAGTCATGCAATCTGCTAAAGTTTGGCAAAGATCTGGTGCAAAATGAAAGCCTTATCGTATGACGAGACAAACTATAGCATTTTTAACAAAATCAAGGGCCATAACTCTGCTGTTACTAGTTCGATCTGGCTGGTTTTCAAACTTGTCCGAGCTTTCATTGATATTAACAATCTGATAAAGTTTGGTAAAGATCGGATGAACAATGAAGCCCCTATTGTCTTAACGAGGCAAAATATATTTTAACTAAATCAAGGGCCATAACTCCGCTGTGACTAGTTCGATCTGGCTGGTTTTCAAACTTGTCCGAGCTTTCATTGATATTAACAATCTGATAAAGTTTGGTAAAGATCGGATGAACAATGAAGCCCCTATTGTCTTAACGAGGCAAAATATATTTTAACTAAATCAAGGGCCATAACTCCGCTGTGACTAGTCCGATATGGCTGGTTTTCGAACTTGTCCAAGCTTTCATTGATATTAACAATCTGATCAAGTTTGGTAAATATTGGATGAACAATGAAGCCCCTATCGTCTTAACGAGGCAATATATAGCATTTTTAACTAAATCAAGGGCCATAACTTCGCTGTTACTGGTCCGATATGGCTGTTTTTCAAACTTGTTCGAGTTTTCAACGACATTAACAATCTGATAAAGATTTGGTAAAGATCTGATGAACAATGAAGCCCCTATCGTCTTAACGATGCAAAACATAGCATTTTTAACTAAATCAAGGGCTACAACTCCGCTGATACTGGTCCGATATGGCTGGTTTTCGAACTTGTCTGAGATTTCATTGATATTAACAATGTGGTAAAGTTTGGTAAAGATAGGATGAAAAATGAAAGCCCTATCGTCTTAACGAGGCAAAATTTAGCAATATAGCATTTTTAACTAAATCAAGGACCATAACTCCGCTGTTACTGGTCCGATCTGGCAGGTTTTCGAACTCATCCGAGCTTTCATTGATATTAACAATGTGGTAAAGTTTGGTAAAGATAGGATGAAAAATGAAGGCCCTATCGTCTTAACGAGGCAACATTTAGCAATATAGCATTTTTAACTAAATCAAGGGCCATAACTCTGCTGTTACTTTTCCGATCTGGCTGGTTTTCGAACTCATCCGAGCTTTCATTGATATTGACAACCTGTTAAAGTTTGGTAAAGATCGGATGAAAAATGAAGGTCTTAACGAGACAAAAGTTAACAACGGACAACGGACGGACGGACGGACGGACGACGGACAACTCGGCATCCCATAAGCTCTGCTGGCCTTTGGCCAGTAGAGCTAAAAACACTTTCAAGTGGGGGCGAGTGGAGGCGAGAGGGGGGGTGGGGGGGTGGGGAGCGGACAACATATATGTGTCAGAATCAACCAAAACAACACAGAAATAGGTAAAAAGTTTAAAAAAAAAGTGTGGAGGGGTGGGGGGGGGGGAGTGGGGGCTGGGGGGGGGGGGGGAGGAGGGAGCCCATGCCCCAATATGAGTGAAGTATGAATAAGATGCATAATGCTATAAGAAATCCCAAACTAAATTTATAGATATATACATGCTTACATGCAAACCTAGATCTGCCTTTATTGCACATTTTATGGGCCATCACTATTTGGGTTCCATGGGAGCCCAGAATTTGCAGAAGACAAAATAACTTACCTAACCCTTTACAACATACTATAAGGAAACCAATTCCAAAATTTAGTTCAGCTAGGACAAGAAATGCAAGAGATATAGACCTGTAAACACAGCTTACACGCAAAATTTGATGTAAAACAGACACATTTTAAGGGTTTGGGTTCCATGGGAGCCCGTGGGTTACAGGAACCAAATTTACTTAAGCAGCCCTTAAGATAATGCTATAAGAAAGCTAATGGCCAAATATGATTGTGCTAGGGTAAGAATTGTAAGAGATATAGACTTGTAAACACAGCTTACACGCAAAATTTGATGTGAAATGGGACACATTATATGGGCTATCATAATTTGGGTTCCATGTTCCATGTTCCAATTGCTTATGCAGCCCGTAAGATAATGCTATAAGGAAGCCCATGGCCAAATTTGGTTGTGCTAGGATAAGAAATGTAAGAGATATAGACTTGTAAACACAGCTTACACGCAAACCTTGATGTGGGACGCCGACGCCGACTCCAGGGTGATTACATAAGCTCTCTTATTCTTCGAATAGTCGAGCTAAAAATAGTAACCTTTATCTCTTATAGTTTCATAGAAGAAGATTTTTGAAGTTCTTCCATATAACTATGTAAAACTGATCCAACAAGTCGGGACAAAGCTTGTGTACTAAAAGCTTTAAAGGGCCATAACTCCACCAAAAATCATTCAACAGGAACACGGTGATGATATGCACAACTAAGCTTGATACAGATCATTCTTGCCAAGTTTCGTCAGGCCAGGGTTTCAGCAGAACTAGTCAGGGATTCAGCAGAACTAGTCTGGACAAACTTTGTGTATTAAAACCGTAAAAGGATAATAACTCTGCCAAAAATCTTTCAACCGGAACATGGTAATGAAGTGCACAATTAGGCTAGGCTTAATGAAAACAACACAGAGATATGTAAAAACAAGGGGCCCAAGTGGGCCTGTAGACGCTCTACTGGTATGATGCGATTCAAAAACATAAACATGATAGAGGCCAACCAAGAAACATGTTTCCTATATATAACTCTATGTAAACTTTGGGATATCGTGGTGGCCATTTTGAATATTTGACAACAATGAAAAACACAAACTTGATAGAGGCCAACAACAGGAACATGTATATGATATTTAAATAGACTGGAATAAGTGGTAATATGTCGTTTGTTAAATGTCCTTAAATTTGACCTAAGTTTAGCCATGGTGGCCATCATGGATGACTGGAGGCCCCAATAACAAAAATCTGAGGGGGACTAACCCAAAGATCATTGTGATTAAGCTTCATCAAAATCCTTCAAGCGGTTTCAGAGAAGATGTCATTTTTAACGTTTTCCTATATAACTCTATGTAAACTTTGGGTCACTGTCGCGGCCATTTTGATTATTCGATGATAACGAAAACACAAACTTGTAGAGGCTAACTCAAGGAACATGTTGATGATATTTCACAAGAAGGGAATACGTAGTTTCGTCGGAGATGTTGTTTGAAATTTCCTTAAATTTGACCTAATTTTAGCCATGGTGGCCATCTTGGATGACTGGCAGCCGCGAAAAACACAATTCTGAGGGGGACTATCCTAAAGATCATTGTAATGAAGTTTCATCAAAATCCTTAAAGAGGTTTCAGACAAGATGTCATTTTTAAGCTTTTCCTATATAACTCTATGTAAACTTTGGGTCGCTGTGGTGGCCCTTTTGATTATTCGATGATAATGAAAAAACAAACTTGATAGAGGCCAACCCAAGCGACATATTTATGGTATTTCACAATAATGGAATAAGTGGTTTCGGAGAAGATGTCGTTTGAAATTTCCTTAAATTTGACCTAGTTTTAGCCATGGTGGCCATCCTGGATGACTGGCGGCCATGAAAAACACAAATCTGAGAGGGGCCCTCACAAGTAACATTGTGATGAAGTTTCATCAAAAAATTTTAAGCGGTTTCAGAGGAGATGTCTATTTTATAAAATTGCTAACAGACAGACGGACGATGGACGAAAAGTGATCGCATAAGCTCGTCTGGACTTTGGCAAGTACAGCTAACAAGAGGCCAAAGAGGGCCTGTGTATGCTCTACTGGCTAATATGGCTCTTATAACATCAATGAAGCGAGTGACTAAAGATAAGTTTGATAAAGATCAGATGAAAAATGAAGTCTCTATCGTCTTAACGAGACAAAAGTTAATGACGGACGGACAACGGACAACTCGGCATCCCATAAGCTCTGCTGGCCTTCGGCCAGTAGAGCTAAAAAACCCAGTGGTGGTGATGATGGGGTGGGGGGTGGTCTGGGGGTGGGGCGGGGGTGCATCATTGATATACATTGCCAAAACAACACAGAAATCTGTAAAAAAATCCGGTTACAAGATGGTTGTGGCAGCATTGTTTAATGTAGAATCAAAATAATTTTCATCATGTCATGCTGATCATTTTAGAATATGTCCCATATCAATATCACTTATAGTTTTCAAGAAGTAGTCGCTACAAATTTGTTTTATAAAACTCTATTTTTGGGTGTGGCCGCCATCTCGAATTTCGGGCCGACCTGAAATTTTGCTAGGATCAATTAGACATCAGGAGCAACAATCCTGTGAAGTTTCATGAACATCTGTCAAGTAGTTTCAGAGAAGTACAGTATTTACCGTATAAGTTGGGGCAGGATTAATTAATTACAATAATTAGTGTCCCAAACGATACTTGTTCAATTCTTTTTTTTATTGGCCCAAATAATATAACGGACTTAATTTGGGGTTAAGTTTCGGTCAAGTGGAAATCCATTAAACTATCGTGACTATCGTGATTCAAATTAACAAGGTCTTACCGCAGAACATGTTTTCTTTAATCCATTAATAACAATCGACTAATTAAAAATATCAATTTCTTACTGAAAAGTTTATCACTTTCATTAATAATTTAATAAACCAATCCTTTTGTACACTGTAATTATTCCTCCCTAAACGTGCACTTGTTTATAAATGATGAAAAGATCAGTCAAAACGTCCCGGCTTTGTAGTCAAACACAAGCATCTGATGTGCCGACGTGCCGACATAGTTTCTTTGATCTTAGCCAAAGTGGTGAAATTGTGTCGCAGTTTGCGTCACTTGTTGGGCATGCTTAAAATACGGCAAATAGCATCCCTTTAAATGAAGTTTGATGCAGTCTTGTACGGACTGAATTTCCTGGCGTATCCTGGTGTATCAGAAATTAACTGTGAAATAGCCTAGAGCGAGGATTACCGGTTTAAACAATAGCTTCCCTTTAATTTAGCTGACCTGACTGCAATGAAATAGCCTAGAGCGAGGATTACCGGTTTAAACAATAGCGTCCCTTCAATTTAGCTGACCTGACTGCAATGAAAGAAAAACTAAGAAAATATCGTTATTATTTTATTTATTTATTTTTATAGGTTGGTAGCACATGATTCACGTCTTTCGTCAGGTGCATCTAGATTGTTGACATATCTTCTTTCCGACTCTCATCGCTCAAACTGTCATGTGGTCGACTCCAATATTCAGCTTAAAAATAAAGCACTACATTTAAATGAACGTACTTAACTATGGACAGAATTAGAATTAAACTGTGAAATAGCCTGGAGCGAAGATTACCGGTTTAAACAATAGAGTCCCTTTAATTTAGCTGACCTTGTGATCAGCTGGTAAACACGTGTGTAAAATCAGTGTGATGCCACGAGGAACACACTAGAAATAACCGGCGTGTTTTATCGCAGTGCAATAATACAAGGTACGATAACTAATTGAATATAAAATAATGATTTAAACTAACAATCACTTATATAAAATACTATAATTATTTCACAGTTCAATTAAAATTGTGATTGCTAGCATTTTGTCGCACGCGTCTAGATTCCAACAATTAAAATTAACACACGTCACACGTCACTTCCTGTGTGCGTAAGTGTATAATTACCAGATTTACTCAGTGCTTTAATAACTAGTTAGTTCACCGACTTATTTTATGCATTTTTTTTACATTAATTTTGATCATGATTTTGGCAGAATTTGGTTGATGTCCCAATTAAAATTATCTGAAAATTTTGAAATTTTTTGAAATTTTTAATATGGCCCAAAGTAAAAATAATTATTTTCCTAAAATGCAAGGTTGCCCCAATCCTTACGGTGCCCCAACTTATACGGTAAATACGGTAGTCACTACAAGTTTTTACTATATAACTCTATGTCAACAAAGATGGTCGTGGCAGCATTGTTTAATGTAGAATCAAAATAATTTTCATCATGTCATGCTGATCATTTTAGAATATGTCCCATATCAATATCACTTATAGTTTTCAAGAGTAGTCGTTACAAAATTGTTTTATAAAAATCTATTTTTTGCCGTGGTGGCCATCTTGAATTTCCACACTGTCTGAAATTTTACTAGGATCAACTAGACATCAAGAGCATTCTTCCTGTGAAGTTTCAAGAAAATCCGTCAAGTAGCTTCAGAGGAGTAGTCGCTACAACTTTTATTGTAGAACTCTATGTAAACAAAGACGGCTGCTGGCGGCCATGTTTAAAGTCAAATCAAAATATTTTTCGACAAGGATCAACATCATCTCATGCTGATCAATTTAGAAAAATCCCATATCAATATCACTTATAGTTTTCACCAAGTAGTCACTACAAACTTGTTTTTTAAAAATCTATTTTAAGCCCCGGCGGCCATCTTGAATTTCCGGCCAACCTGAAATTTTGCTAGGATCAACTAGACATCAAGAGCAACATTCCTGTAAAGTTTCATGATAATCCGTCAAGTAGCTTCAGAGGAGTTGTCGCTACAACATTTTACTGTATAACTCTATGTAAACAAAGATGGCTGCTGGCGGCCATGTTTAATGTCGAATCAAAAATATTTTTCGACAAGGATCAACATCATCTCATGCTGATCATTTTAGAAAAGTCCCATATCAATATCACTTATAATTTTCAACAAGAAGTCACTACAAACTTGTTTTTTTTAAATCTATTTTTAGCTGTGGCGGCCATCTTGAATTTCCGGCCAACCTGAAAACTTGGTAGGATGAATAAGACATCAGGAGCAACATTCCTGTGAATGTTAATGAAAATCCGTCAAGTAGTTTTAGAGGAGTAGTCGCTACAACTTTTTACTATATAACTCTATGTAAACAAATATGGCCCCTGGCAGCCATGTTTAACGACAAATCAAAGCGATTTTTGACGAGGACCAACAAAATGACATCCTGATCATTTTAGAAAAAGTCCCATATCAATATCACTTATAGTTTTTAGGAAGTAACTGATACAAATTCGTTTTTGAAAACCTATTTTTAGCCATGATGGCCATCTTGAATTTCCGGCCGACCTGAAATTTTGCTAGGATCAATAAGACATAAAGAGCAACATTCCTGTGAAGTTTCATGAAAATCCGTCAAGTAGTTACAGAGGAATAGTCGCTACAATTTTTTGCTCGATAACTCTATGTAAACAAAGATGGCCACTGACAGCCATGTTAAACATCGATTCAAAACGATTTTCAACAAGGACCAACATCATGTCATGCTGATCATTTTAGAAAAAGTCCCATATCAATATCACTTATAGTTTTCAAGAAGTAGTCCCTACAAACTTATTTTTTGAAAATCTATTTTTAGCCATGCCGCCCATCCTGAATTTCCGGCCGACCTGAAGTTTTGCTAGGATCAATTAGACATCAAGAGCAACATTCGTGCGAAGTTTCATAAAAATCCGTCAAGTAGTTTCGGAGGAGTAGTCGCTACTAGTTTTCATTATATAACTCTATGTAAACAAAGATGGCCGCTGGCAGCCATGTTTAACGTTGAATCAAAACGATTTTCGACAAGGACCAACTCATGTCATGCTGATCATTTTAGAAAAAGTCCCATATCAATATCACCTAGAGTTTTCAAGAAGTAGTCGCTACAAACTTGTTTTTTAAAAATCTATTTTTAGATTTGGTGGCCATCTTGGATTTCACATCAAAATGAATTTTTTCTAGGATCAACTAGACTTCATGGGCAACATTTCTGTTAAGTTTCATGAAAATCCATTCAGTAGTTTTAGAGAAGTAGTTGCTACAAAAAAAAGTTTACGGACAGACGACGGACACCGCACCACCGCATAAGCTCTGCTGATCTCTGATCAGTAGAGCTAATAAAACAAGAGGTCAATGACCTTGAAGCTCTACTGATAGGTTTAAGATAGCTAGATCAGCATTCCTGTGAAGTTTCATGAAAATCCTTCAAGTAGTTTCAGAGGTTTAGTCGCTACAAGTTTTCAGTATATAACTCTATGTAAACAAAGATGGCCGCTGGCCGCATGTTTAACGTCAAATCAAATTTTTGACAAGGATCAACATCATGTCATAATGATCATTTTAGAAAAAGTCCCATATCAATATCACTTATAGTTTTCAAGAAGTAGTCTCTACAAACTTGTATTTTGAAAATCTATTTTTAGCCATGGCGGCTATCTTGAATTTCCGGCCGACATGAAATTTTGCTAGGATCTATTAGACATCAAGAGCTACATTACTGTGAAGTTTCATGCAAATCCGTCGAGTAGTTACAGAGGAGTAGTCGCTACAAGTTTTTATTAGATAACTCTATGTAAACAAAGATGGCCGCTGGTAGCCATGTTTAACGTCAAATCAAAACGATTTTCGACAAGGACCAACATCATGTCATACTGATCATTTTAGAAAAAGTCCCATATCAATATCTCTTATAGTTTTGAAGAAGTAGTCGCTACAAACTTATTTATTTTAAATCTATTTTTTAGCTGTGGCGGCCATCTTGAATTTCCAGCCGACCTGAAATCTTTCTAGGATCAACTAGACATCAAGAGCAACATTCCTGTGAAGTTTCATGAACATCCGTCAAGTAGTTTCAGAGGAGTAGTCGCTACAAGTTTTTACTATATAACTCTATGTAACCAAAGATGGCCACTGGCAGCAATGTTTAACGTTGAATCAAAATAATTTTCCACAAGGATCAACATCATGTCATGCTGATCATTTTAGAAAAAGTCCCATATCAATATCACTTATAGTTTTCAAGAAGTAGTCGCTACAAACTTATTTTTTAAAAATCTATTTTTAGCTGTGACGGCCATCTTGAATTTCTGGCAGTTCTGAAATTTTGCTAGGATCAATTAGACATCAAGAGCAACATTCCTGTAAAGTTTCATGACAATCCGTCAAGTAGTTTCAGAGGAGTAGTCGCTACAAGTTTTTACTATATAACTCTATGTAAACAAAGATGGCCGCTGGCAGCCATGTTTAACGTCGAATCAAAACGATTTTTGACAAGGACCAACATCATGTCATGCTGATCATTTTAGAAAAAGTCCCATATCAATAACACTTATAGTTTTCAAGAAGTAGTCGCTAAACTTGTATTTTGAAAATTTATTTTTAGCCGTGACCGCCATTTTGAATTTTCGGCCGACCTGAAATTTTGCTAGGATCAATTAGACATCAAGAGCAACATTCCTGTGAAGTTTCATGAAAATCCGTCAAGTAGTTTCAGAGGAGTAGTCGCTACAAGTTTTCATTATATAACACTATGTAAAAAAAGATGGCCGCTGGCAGCCATGTTTAACGTCGAATCAAAACGATTTTCGACAAGGACCAACATCATGTCATGCTGATCATTTTAGAAAAAGTCCCATATCAATATCACTTATAGTTTCCAAGAAGTAGTCGCTACAAACTTGTTTTTTAAAAACCTATTTTTAGATCTGGCGGCCATCTTGGATTTCACATCAACATGAATTTTTGCTAGGATCAACTAGACTTCATGGGCAACATTTCTGTAAAGTTTCATGAAAATCCATTTAGTAGTTTCAGAGGAGTAGTCGCTACAAAAAAAGTTTACGGACAGACGGACAGACAGATGGACGGACAGAATGACGGACGGACAGATGGACGACGGACGCCGCACCACGGCATAAGCTCTGCTGATCTCTGATCAGTCGAGCTAAAAACAGATCATATTCAGCCAAACTACGCCCCTGTAAACAATGATATTTTTCAACATTTCAATGGTATTTTCACAACAATAATCAACACAACACATGATAGAGCGTGATTTTATTGTTTGTATTGATAATAAACATATAACATGCACGCATTTTATTGAAACAATAGAAACAAGCCAACTTTGGTTCGATTCTAACTCTCTAGTAAACGGCCGGTACTGCGACTTTTTGAATCCCACAAAACTGCTTAACTTGGCTGAAAAAAAAGCGTAAAATATTAATTGTGTCGTATATCGCGCACCCCTTCTACAACCACAGAATCTAGGGTAAAAAAGTGTGCGGTGTATGCCGAGAAATATGGTAAACAAGGGCATAACTATGTTGTAGTTTTTCTTTGATATTGGTGGTTTTCGAATTTGTCTGAGCTTTAATTAATCGACATAAAGACCATGATAAAGTTTTATAAAGATCAGTTACAAAATGAAGATACTCAAGTGTTTAAAACAGAAAAGTTTAACAAAAGGATGGACTAGAATGACGAATAATGAACAAGGTCGTCAACGTGCCATCGCATAAGCTCACCTGGCCTTCAGTCAGTAGAGCTAAAAAATATGCTGTAAAATCCATCACAGAATAATAATAATAATGAATAGTGGATTAGATCATGTTTAACTCTGATTGACTGAAATGGTAATAGATTTGTACCAATAAATTGCATGTTTCCATGACAATAGACATGATGGGTTGTAACCAACTCCAGTCCAGGTATTACTCACAAACACAATCAATTTTATTACCAGCATCCAGTTTCATGAAGATAGCAGGTTTATCAATGATGATATCACAGTATTTATCACTGATTGGCTGAAAAGGTAGTGAAGTGTAATGTTCCATCTCAGCATACCTGAAATACAGACAAACAAGAAATGTGGAAATTCCACGAAAACCAGGTTTTCCATTTGAAATGCTATTATTGTTGGATAAATAAATGCTGAGCAAAACAAGAGTGCCCTCTAATGGGTCATTATATGCCCTTTACCTTAAAGTCATTATGTTAGTTAAGTTAAAGGTCATTATGACCTTGACCTTATTTGTTATAGTTTTATATTCCTCAATCTCTTCCATGGGGGAGAGGGAACAGTATAATAGGTATTAAATGTATTTATTTTTCTTGTTTTATGTATTATTTAAAAAAAATAGTTGAGAGTGGGGAGGATTCAGCAAGCCAATTATTTTTTTTTTTTTTTATGTATTATTTAAAACAAGAAATCCGCGGATTCACATGTCTCGCCTAAAGGGGGTGGGACTTAAAAATGTAAAGGTCAATGATGAAAGTTTGTAAACATTTTAGTAACTAAAACAATGGAGTTTGCAGTTTGCTGAGATGACATTTAAGTGCATTTGTTTAAAAACAAAATGCCATTCTATTAAAAACAAGAGGCCCAAGAGCGCCTGTGGATGCTCTACTGGCTAAAACGGCTCTTATATCAAGGGTTGTCGACATAAAATTCCCATCAGTACTTCTTTTAAAACATTGCAAAAACAACAGGGATAGGATGGCCTTATATCGCTCGCCTGGTAATCATGGGCAATAAGTCTGCTGTGTCTAGTCTGGCATGGATATTTTTTAATTTGTCCCACTTTCTTCTATGAATGAAATTTCATAACAAGTAGACACTCTACTGGTATGATGTGATTCAAAAACATAAACATGATAGAGGCCAACCCAAGAAACATGTTTCCTATATATAACTCTATGTAAACTTTGGGTTATCGTGGCGACCATTTTGAATATTTGACGACAACGAAAAACACACACTTGATAGAGGCCAACAACAGGAACATATATATGATATTTAACTAGAATGGAATAAGTGGTAATATTTCGTTTGATAAATGTCCTTAAATTTGACCTAAGTTAGCCATGGTGGCCATCATGGATGACTGGAGGCCCCAAAAAACACAAATCTGAGGGGGACTATCCTAAAGATCATTGTAATGACGTTTTATCAAAACCCTTCAAGCGGTTTCAGAGAAGATGTTATTTTTAGCCTTTTCATATAAAACTCTATGTAAACTTTGGGTCGCCGTGGTGGCCATTTTGATTATTCGACGATAACGAAAAACACAAACTTGATAGAGGCAAACCCAAGGAACATGTTTATGATATTTCACAAGAATGGAATAAGTGGTTTCGGAGATGTCGTTTGAAAATTCCTTAAATTTTACCTAGTTTTACCATGGCGGCCATCTTGGATGACTGGCGGCCGCGAAATACACAAATCTGAGGTGGACTATCCTAAAGATCATTGTAATAAAGTTTCATCAAAATCCTTCATGCGGTTTTAAAGAAGATGTCATTTTTAGCCTTTTCCTCTATAACTCTATGTAAACTTTGAGTCGCCGTGGTGGCCAGTTTGATTATTCGACGATAACGAAAAACACAAACATGATAGAAGCTAACCCAAGGAACATGTTTATGGTATTTCACAATAATGGAATAAGTGGTTTCGGAGGAGATGTCGTTTGAAAATTCCTTAAATTTGACCTAATTTTAGCCATGGTGGCCATCTTGGATGACTGGCGGCTGCGAAAAACACAAATCTGAGGGGGACTATCCTAAAGATCATTGTAATGAAGTTTCATCAAAATCCATCAAGCGGTTTCAAAGAAGATGTCATTTTTAGCCTTTTCCTATATAACTATGTAAACTTTGTCCCTCCCAAGTAACATTGTGATGAAGAGGAGATGTTGATTTTATAAAATTGCTAACAGACGGACAGACAGACAGACAGACAGACTGACGACGGACGAAAAGTGATCCCATAAGCTCACCTGGCCAAAGCTAAAAATGTGTTAATTCTAAGTCAAACAAATGGACATAATTCTGTAATAAATTAGGCAATCAATGATGGGTGTTGTAGAGTCATCAGTTGTTATGAGTATATGAAGTTTGGGAACAAACCATTCAAAAGTGCTTGAGATATGCAAGTATTAAACAAGAGTTGCGCACAACATGGTGTCTCGCCTAAAGTGACGTGTCCACCAAACATGTTTCAAATGACCTTCATCTTGATAAAATCGAGGGTTTATGCAGCATCAAATACCTTTGTCTGCATTCAAAAGGGTAGCGTTCATAGTTTTCCATAAAAGGAGCTAAATGCAAATATTGATGAATGGATAGACATTACCATTCCATATACCAGATTCGGTCAAAAAATAGACGTGTGTCCATATCAGCTTGTTACTTCATTATGCTAAATATAGGCATTACTTATAGACAGTGATCCCTTAAAAAGTTAATTTCATATTGAACATGTTTAGCCTGCAAAAACATCCACTATTATAATTGGAAAGTATCATGTTACACAGAGGCTGTTGTTTTTTGCTCTCACAAATTGACATTTTAATCTAAGCATATGTCCCATTTTATCATGAAAATATCACAAAATAATGCTGGTATCTGCTTGTGATGCAATAAAAGGTCAGGTTTCAGTATAAAAACTCCAACATGGCCTTTTTTCAAATCATTATTCAAGGAACCTGCCCTACTCTTACTATCAAATAGATTCCTAAGGTTCTTTAATGTTCTTGGAGAAGAGACTCCAATACATGGGACCGCATGTATAAGAACATAATTTTTTTGTGTTTGTTTTATAAGCTCAATGTAACAGTCTCCCTTTAAATAGAAGAATTATTTTAGCAAACTTGGTTGTTTTGTAATATTTGTCAACATTAAACATTTGTGCTAAACCTTTAAATATAAAATTGTCTTTATTGTCATTGTCACTGAATCATTATTGTCATTAAAAAAAAAAAAAAAAATATTTTTCAAATTTTATTTTTTCTGCAATGAAGTGAGGAAGTGTCGATTCTTACGGATGGCGGGAGGTACTTGTTCTACCCAGGAAAAGTGAGTGGTCTGCTGAAAAGTGTATATGGTTCTGTATAATTGCTTCAGTTACCAACTTGTCAGCTTTCATTGTTTTTTAATCTAAGCATGCATATTATAATTAATGTAATGTTCACCGCTACTATGAGTGTTTCAGTGGCTGGAAGTTATTAAAATAGAATTGAGTCCAGTGAGTTTAGATATGAATTTAATGGAATGTTGTTTAACTGCTCATCAACACAGTAGACCCTTGACACTGGGTCAGTCTGAGGCTGAACCCATGGACTCCAACCCATGGTCAGTTTTATTGGCATTAAGAAGGACAATGACAAGGTGGTTATATATGAAATTTGAACACTCTGCTCCAAAGAACAAAAAAGTTATAATAATTTAACGCACTTTAACACATTTTTTCGGGAAACGGTACATGTATTTAAGAGGCAACTGACCCTGACACAGGGTCAGTTGGAGGGTGATACGTATTGCAATAAGAAGATCAATAATCTGTGTTGTTATATATGAAATTTGAACACTCTACTCCAAAGGACTACAAACAAAGTTATAAGAACTTTAACGCAACCCTTAACCAAAACCTTAACCAAAACCTTAACGCTAACATGTTGCACTGAAATACGTACCGTCAATATTTGCGTTAAAATTTGATGACGGTACAAATATTTAAGTGACCTTGACTCGGACCCAGGGTCAGTTGGAGGGCTGAAAGTTATTGGCATTAGGACGGACAATGGCCAGGAGGTTATATATGAAATTTGAACATTCTACTCCCAAGGACAAAAAGTTATAATACAATATGTTGACGCCGTCGAGCCCGCCAACATTAGCGGCGCCTATGTCTTTCAAAAAAGCGAGACAAAAATGTGTTACGGATGCGACGAGACGTTACGGACAACGTGATTCCTATATAGACACCACTTCACTTTGTATAATTAGACAGGCATGTTAGATTCTATTTATCATGTAACTTAAATTATATTATTAATGTAGATGTACATTAACGTCGTATGTTTTGTATGATGATGATTCAGTGTTCTCCGTACTACAAATAACAACAGAACTGCCTTGTTGATTTCGTAATACGGTAAATGGTTATGGAAATTGATGAGGCAATTCCGATTACACAATAAGCTGAACAGAAAAGACGGAATGATTTTGCATATATATATTACAACAGTGTATTATGATATTCATGTCATGGCTTTATTACACTCCCACACTGCAAGTTATGTAATAATCAGTTTTAAACCACACAATAATTTAAAGCTTTAATAGTGGGATAATCATGCGATAAGTTAAATACTGCAGTCTCATACATACCTTGACTGTAGAGCACTTTTATGTTCAGACTGTGCCCTCATTATTACACGGAGTATACATACCAAGATTGTAGAGCACTTTTATGTTCAGACTGTGCCCTCATTATTACACTGAGTATACATACCACGATTGTAGAGCACTTTTATGTTCAGACTGTGCCCTCAAAGCTACTGTATTCAACTTGCAGTGACCTCCAATAGCACCTTCTAGTAAAAAATGTTCACGATATCTGGAATATAAAGGAGGAAATGTTCATGATATCTGTAATATATAGAAGAAAATGTTCATGATATTTGTAATATATAGAAGTAGTACCGTATTTTACCTTGTATAGTACGCAGTTTTTTTACTTCTTTTACGGTTTCAGAAAGTGGGGTGCGTACAATACAAGGAAACAATACAAAACACTTTTTTCTTGCATTTTATATGCAGAAAATCGATGTCCGAATGGAGAAAAAAATGCCAAATGAAAACATCGGGGACGAACAGACAGACATTTGTGAATGCCGATAATACTTTATTTTTCGTGACTTATTCGCTTTATACAAGCAATTTATTGACTTAACTCGACTTAGAAATGATTGATTGAATTGGATTTTATAGTCGCACCAACAGCTAAGGTCATATGGCGACTTTCCAGCTTCCATTGGTGGAGGAAGACCCCAGGTGCCCCTCCGGGCAATTTTCGTGAACGGGCGGGCACCTGGGTAGAACCACCGACGTTCCGCAAGCCAGCTGGATAGCTTCCTCATATAAAGATTCCTAGGCCCCTGAGGGATCGAACCTGCAGTGGTGAGGGGCAAGTGATTTCAAGTCAGAGACGTTAACCACTCGGCCACGGACGCCCCGACTTAGAAATGAATAAAGTTTATTATAAAGCTTGTTTTTATATAAATGTTTGCATATTTGTTGTAGAATTTCAATAAATGAGTGAACGAAATTCGGCCCTTGTTTTGTTATTTATATCAGCTGACTTGATATCACGTGATTTCCATGCATTAGACTGGTTCAGTAGTATTGTACAATTCTATTTCCATATATGTTAAATGCACCAGACGACACTTGCAGACGACAGTAAAAGTGATGATCATACTTGCATATTTGTTGCAGAATTTCAATAAAGGATGATCATGTTTTCCCTTTGTTTTCCTGTTATCCGCTAAATTGTTTATAAATTTCACACGTTTTGCAAACTTAGAAATAGCTACAGTACTGTACAGACACACTTTAAACACGGGTAGAGTGGGTTATTCTATTTCTATAATCCTTTGAAGTTGACGCAAGTAGCAACACTCTCTATTGATATTTCTGAGGATGCACTTTGACACGTCGTGTGACCTTTACCAGATTATTTCCAGTGTGTACAGATAACTGATCACGCGTGACACTTATGATAAGCATTGGTTCCCGTGAATACACAATGTTAGTATAATCGGCGTTATGGATTGCGGTAACCAACGACTTTGTCGTATTTGTTTTAGTAGATGCAATTATTGGATTACGGACAATTATCTGCGGCATTATAATCGGATCTTTGATGAGTTGATGAGATTATACAAGATAGGTTCTCCCCTGAAGATTGGCAATTAATGATTGAAATAATTATATTGTTCCGGTGTTGTTTCCTTTTGTAAGCTAATTTTCGCGATCTGCAGATAGTTGTTGTACCGTATTCTTCTGCTTTAACTATCGTGATGCAATTAGAGATTTGTTTAATTTTTTTTAACCTTTTCTTTTCGTCAAATGGTTCATCTAGGAGGACTAATATTTTGATGCGTATTATACACGGAAACAACTTTTTTACCCCAGTTTTGACCTCTGAGAAGGGGGTGCGTATTATACACTGGTGCGTATTATACAAGGTAAAATACGGTAGGCAGTCCAAGGGCCAAAAAACCTTTTGTGGCATTTTTAAGTAGATTTTGGCATCCATGCTTATTCAAGTCTTTATAGGAGTCCAAACAGACAGGGGTGGATGCCAGCTTGGCTTATGTTCCTGAGGGTCAAAAACAAGGTCAAAGGTCAAAAGAGTGCCAAAATGACTATTTCAACCCTAATTAGGGTATATTATCACTTTCCATTCAGTTATTTATGTATATAACTGTTCTAAAATATTTGGATACTGTATAAAAACTAAAATGCATTACATATTGTCAAATTTATAGTACCTGAAATGGAGGTCAAAGGTTAAAAAACTGCAAAGCCTTTATTCTATAGTTGTATATGCATAATAAATGATAACTATGGGTTTGAGAGATCAAGATAACATTCAATATAATTAAAATTGGAATGTTTAGCTGAATGGTTATACATATGGAACTGTATTTACCAAAAACTGTAAAGTCATGATTAATAAACAAGAAAATTTCGATGCCAAGCATCAATTCATCGGTAGTATTTATAACGAAAACTATCGGAAATAGCAGCTGCTGATCAGGTACGCAGATTATCGAAGCTTGTAGCGTATACCAATAATTTACAATGTAAAAATTAATGTAAAATTACAGATGTAATAATGTTAATAAAATAAAATAGTATAGGTAATATAAGCAATGTTTTGGTAATAAAAGCCTCCCATTATCAGACCATATCGTACATTCCGTTATCATTTAGTATAACTTTACAAATAGATGGATGTACGGCGCGGATTCAATTACTTATTTATTTTCTATTATATTTTTATACTATTTTAGTATGTAAGTGTAAATATACCTTTGATGCATTGTTAATTAAAAAATATGCAAATCGATTTGTATTTTTACATCTTTCTTTATAATACAAGCAATTATAGCAGAATTGCAGATCTTATAACCAACTGTTTGTTATTATGTCTTTGGCAGAATGTACTATATGGTACGGTATATATTAATAAGGTAATATAACGTTTTGTAATGTTGTACAATGTTTTACCCGAACAATATTTAATTGTATACATGCGATAAGCGTTATCATAAATGATATAAATATATAGATCACCTACATTGTTTGTCTTCATACATCAATTGTAGGTTCAATAATATCCGTACCAGAGTACCTGCTATTTTCGATAGTTCCCATTATCCTACAGACTGTATGGTACGGCTTTATCCCCAACCAATATATTTGGTGAAATAGCATGGCATTGTTTTTTATGCTTGTCAAATCTCATTGAAAGAGTAAAATATCAACCCATCTGAATTACATGATATTCTGAGCATGTTTTACTTCATCTGTGTTGATTCAGAACTAAACATCCCTAAACCTTACAAATAACAATGATTGCATGTAGCCAACAGTGATGAAATTGCTTCTTTAATCTTAATGATCAATTTTTTAATGATCAATGAATTGCAAGACTGATACAAAACTTATGTTGGGTGGTATAAAGTTCAGCAATCCATTTCCAAATACTTTTCTAGTTGATTGCATTTCAGTTGTATCACTTATTAGTATACAAATGTACATTTTAATGAAACAACTCTCGGAGCATGTCACTCTTATTTACAAGTATGAACCATATTCAATGAAAGTTGTATACTGTATTCTCTCTAGCTTATTTCATTTTGTAACAACAACTTGTATAGTGAAACAACTCTTGGGAACATGTCACTCTTATTTACAAGTATGAACCATATTCAATGAAAGTTGTACGTTGTGTTCTCTCATTTTGTAACAACAACTTTATCTGAAAATCAGTCATGTTTATGACACTATATGCACTATATTCAAATTCAAAGCACACTAATCTTTAATCTCAATAACACACTATTATTATTTGAGTAAAAAAACAGTTTTGAAATTGTTTGTTCTAAACAAATGTATTTAGCAATTGCACAATCATGATGTCAAAGAAGGTAACAGAGGATATATTGCCCATATGTATATCAATATATTGTATGCCCAGAACTGCAGAGTTACTGCAAATTTTGACTGTTTATCTTCACTTAGAGGCCTCTGATGACACACAGGTAAAACAATGATCTTATTCATGGAGGACAAACATAAACTGCAGTATCTACATACTAGTATAAGAAAGATAAAAAAAACAACATGTTTTTGTTTTTTAAACAATGATAGTATACAGTGACAGAAAATGGGTTGGTTATTGTCAAAACATGTTTTATACACTAAATATATTGATGCCTTTTTTAAGTCGGCATCGTTTAAATCTAAGACAGATAGCATATTTAATGTTAACCCTTAACCCGCTAAGCAGGACTATACTTGTCTTTGCGTGCATTGTAAACGCAGATCAGCCTGTGAGTAACTCGCAGGCTGATCAGGGTTTACAATGTCTGGCTGCTGATCAGTCATTTTCCTAAAACACCCCTTTATCGAAGCTTGTAGTGTATACATGTACCAACGGAACAGTCTTAATTCAAAGAAAGAATAGTCCATTATAAATATGTAGCGGGTTAAGGGTTAATGCAAGCAGCAATGACACGAATATTTAAAACGATGTATACAATATGAATTATCATTAACAAATATACATAAATATATATGTATATACATTATACAAGATTCTGTACTATTAAATAATTAAAATATGATAGTACTTGAAAAAAAAAAGTGCTGAAATGCTATAGTTTCTTTTAAAAACATGTGACCAACATCACGTGGCTCTTATCAAAAAGAAATACAAGAACAATGTATTGGAACAATTGATAACATAGCAATAGATTTTTCTTTCGTTTACGCATGTCTCTAAGAAAAAAAATCACTTGATAGTTTTATACACTAGAAAGATTGATGCATTTTTAAGTCATCATACAGACATTATAATTGTTTAAACCTAGACAGATAGCATATTTAATATTAATACAAGCAACAAAGACACAAATATTTAAAACGATGAATACAATATGAATTATCATTAAAAAAATCTAAATAACATATTATGTGTATATACATTATACAAGATTCTGTACTATTAAATATTGACAATATGATAGTACTTGGAGAAAAAAAAACGTGCTGAAATGCTATAGTTTCTTTTAAAAACATTATTGAAAAGAAATACAAGAACAATGTATTGGGACAAGATAACATTTTGAAAAATACATTTGGAACACTTTGGGCAGCCCGTCTATCTATGCTTCTTAGTTCCCATTTTGCAACATCACTGTTATGTACAGGTACTAGTCTCTCATTGTTCTCAGGTCTCCTTTGTCCACAAAAGATAGTTGGAAAACAAAGATATTCTGAATCTACATCTTGATAAAGACTTAATGGATGCTGACCTTCACCAGGTATGAAAGTGTATATTTGATTTGATTTGTTTTGTTCATTTTCATCATTTAACAAAGTATCTATATTACCAACATTTTCAACTGCTGCATCTCTACTTCCAATGATGAAGATTCGTCTTGGGAATTCACAGTTTGTTCACTAATGTTATTAGATTGATTAGATGCCTCATTGACATTTTCTCTGTGTACCCCAGTTCCAGAAACAAATTCCTTTACAACATCTTCCGCACTTTCAGTAACCTGCTTTATCCAGTTTTGGTCTATATCAACATTTGAATCTTTATACAGAGTACTATGCTTCATCAACCAATGAAGAGCAACAAGAACACGCAATGGTCTTACATTTTCTGTAAATGCACAAGATTGGAAAGAAATTTTTCGTTTCAACTTCACAGCTATAGTTACGTTTTCATCGAGCGGTCTTGGTAAAGCAGTGACAGTAGGCTGAATATCAACTGGTACATGAACAACATTCCCTTTCAAAGAATACTGACCTCCTCTTGGCAATTCTCTAATTTGCATGAATGGAATTCTTAGTGAAATCAATCTTTCCTCGAGTGGAAACAATTTCAACTCATTTGGCTTTACAGGCCATTTCATTCCATTTGCTTAATTGCATGTAAGACAAACCCATTCTTTTCCATTAACTGATGTAAACCCTGTGAGATATGCTTCCTTCATTGCAGTGTGTAGATTATCAGTGCTAACTACACTTTCTTTAAATCAAGTCTGGTGACAACAAGAGCATACATAGAGAGGACCAACTGCAATTTTATCATGAAGCAATTCAATGCACTCTTCAATAACTCTGCCATATTTACGTTTCTTTACAGCATTGACTTCTTCATTCCTAAAATCATCAGTCTTCCGTTACATTGATTTTCTATGTTTGTCCTTAATTACTTCAGGCATTTTGTTTTCTTTTGCATGACCGCCATTGTTGTTTCTGCACATGTTCTCGTTCTAAAACTATTGGCCTTTTTCTTGCATTTTTCTTTGAAATAAGCTCCTTTCTTTCTTCATCTCTGAAATTTTCATTTCCCCTGGCTGTACATTTGGTTTCTTTTTCTTTAAACTGTATATCTTTTCTGGCTAAACATTTGCTTTTGAGTTCATGCTGTATTTCCTTTTGTCTAAATTGTACATCTTGTCTAGCTGAACGTTTGCTTTGTTTTTCTTTTTCTCTGAACTGTGCATCTTGTCTATCTGAGCGATTGGTTCTGAGCTCATGTTGTTTTTCTTTTTCTCTAAATTGTACATCTTGTCTAGCTGAACATTTGCTTTCTTTTTCTTTTTCTCTGAACTGTTCATCTTGTCTAGCTAAGCGTTTGGTTCTGAGTTCATGTTGTTTTTCTTTTTCTCTAAATTGTACATCTTGTCTAGCTGAACATTTGCTTTGTTTTTCTTTTTCTCTGAACTGTTCATCTTGTCTGGCTAAACATTTGCTTTGTTTTTCTTTTTCTCTATATAGGTCATTTTGTCTGGCTAACTGTTTACTTTTAAGCTCTTTCTCTCTGTACTGTTTGTTTTCCCTTTTTAACTTCATATAGTTTTTCATGTACAACTTTGTATCTGTTGCTTGAAACTTGGAGACATTTTCTGTCTTCTTAAGGACTTTTCTTTAAGATTTACAATGTTGTTCATTTAAAGAATCTTGTTCATTAGAGCTGCTTCTCTGTCTTCTTTCAATGTTACTTTTCGAACGTTTCCTTTCAGCCATTCTTAGATTACCTCTCCTGGTAGCACTTAATTCTGTCCTTTTAACTGGGATCTGTAAACATACAATTTCTCTTTCAGATGACTTTTCCTCAGATTTGCATAACTGATCTTTGAAATATGTATCTATTAAACTTGTAGTTTGTTCGATAGAGTTGCAACTTTTTGCAATCTTTTCCTGTTCTACAAAACACAATGGCATTACATCAAATTGTAATGACAAGTCAATTAGGATGCTTTCATAACACGCATACATAAAAGAAATTAAATCTACAAGCTTCTCAAAAGAAATCAACAATGCAGTCCCATCTGGTGCAGACAAACCATCACTTCCATGCGAATGAGAATCAAAGAAATAAAAAAAATCTTCATGGATAAACACTGCAGAGCATACTGAACCTATTATTATAAGGACGGATGAGACCCGTTCTAAAACTGTCTGTAAAGCATTAAGCAGGGTTGGTAGATCATTATTTTCAAAATGAGTAATTGCACATCCACTGATGATATCACCTTTTATAATATGAATTTGCTTAGAAAATATTTCTACACATGGTGGAACATCCTCAAAACACAATAAATTGTTGACATATCTTTTACTTATTTTCAAATCTGTTAATATTTGTAAATAAAGATTATCTCCAAATGTCAGAACATCATCAAGAGCTGTAGAGCTATCAAGATTTGAATAGTTTGCAAATAAAAGTGCTGTAAGAGCATTTGCTGTACATTGACTTCCCCGAGAAATTTCTGAAAATCTGTCATCTCCTTGATTAAAGACCCTTGTAAAATTTCTATGCTGTTAAACTTTTCTGTTCTTTGAGCAGCAATTTGATGAGTACCGGTAGTGCTTTGAGCGATGCCTTGACTGGTTCTTTGAGCAATATCTTGAGAGGTACTTTGAGCAACATTCTGACTGGTGTTTTGAGCAACATTTTGACTAGTACTTTGAGCAACATTTTGACTGGTACTTTGACAGTTTTTTTCAACATTTTCTTTGTCAGCAAAAATGCTGATTGCTTTGGTCTTTTTGGATGGAAGATTAACCATTTTTTCTGTCTTTTTAGAGCGAAGATTAACCCTTCTTTTCCCATCACTCTTCACCAATGACTTTTTCCAGTTCTTTCGTCTAGGCATTATGAATCTGAAATAGAAGAAATCTGTTAAAAATGAAATACGCACCATCTGTTTCCTACATTGTTTTTAGGTGTCAGGTCAATATGACATTGACCCACAAACAAACAAGAGCGCTGCCTAACGGGGCATTATACATCCGTTTCCTTAAGGTTATTATTAAATCTATTTATTTTACAACGATTGTTACCAATCATTTTCATCATGATGGTAACCTTGACCTATTGACCCAACTAGAACTACCACTGAAGGTGATTAATACCCTCGCAACACCGATTTCAACTGGAAACATTGCATCTGTAGAAACAAAGTTGACTCATTTTAACCTCTGACTTTTAAGTAAGTTTCATAAAGATTGAATAACAATGGAAATTTTTAACAAAGCAAGGAGCACAACTCATTACCCTTGGGATGTGGGAAAAAAATAAAATGATATACGTTTTTTTTTTTAGAGCCTCCACCTTTCAGGATATACCCCCGCTACCAGTCCACTATTCCCCACCCTACCGTTTGAGTGGAATGGGATTTTCATATAAGGTAATAGTGGCCTTGACCTTTGACCTACTGACCTCAAAACCAATAGGGGCTATCTTTTCATCACAGGCAGTCCACCTATTAAGTTTCATGATATTTGCTTCAAGCAGAGAGGAGTTAAAGAGCGAATAAAGTTTTTCATTATTGGGTGCTGGTGACCTTGACCTACTGACCTCAAAATCAATAGGGGTTGTCCTCTCACCACAGGCAGTTCACCTATGAAGTTTCACGAGATCTGCATCAGGGTTAGAGGAGTCATGGAGCAGACAAGGATTTTTCATTATCGGATGCTGGTGATCTTGACCTTTGACCTACTGACCTCAGAATCATTAGTGGTCATCCTCTCACCACAGGCAGTTCACCGATGAAGTTTCATGAGATTTGTTTCAGTAGGAGAAGAGTTATGGAGCGAACATTATCAATCCCGGTGACCTTGACCTGACATCAAAATCAATAGGGATCATTCTCTCACCACAGGCAGTTCACCTATGAAGTTTCATGAGATTTGTTTCAGTAGGAGGAGTTATGGAGCGAACATTATCAATCCCGGTGACCTTGACCTGACATCAAAATCAATAGGGATCATTCTCTCACCACAGGCAGTTCACCTATGAAGTTTTTATTTTTATGATTTGCTTCAAGGGGAGAGGACAAGTTTGCGTCTACAGTCAGACAAGGTCAAACCAGTATACCCCTCTAAACTTCGTTTAGATAGGTGTATAATAATTAAACAAAGGGCCAGAACTGAACACTAGATGGGTGTTCCGCAGAACACGTGTGTCGTCTGTCAGCGCTTTGACAGTATAAGGTTTTTTAGACCCAGATAAATGACCTTGAAAATTTGGCCTAAGTTTTCGTGAAGAAAAAATTGAGTATTTAACCCATATAATGACCTTCAGTGTGACCTTGACCTTTACATTTTAGTATGTCATGTTGATGTTGTCATGAGTATATATTGAAAGTTTGATGAATATCAAAAAAATACTAAGTTACAGCCAACATTAAGCGTGACCTTGACCTTTATATTTTAGTATGGTCATGTCAATGTTGTCATGATGAGTACATATTGAAAGTTTGATGAAGAAATATCAATGAGAAAGTTATAGCCAACGTTAACTTTACATGAAGGAAGAAAAGAGTACTTAACTCATATAATAACCTTCAGTGTGACCTTGACCTTGTTATTTTAGTATGGTCATGCCGATGTCATGATGAGTATATACTGAACGTTTGATGAAGAAGTATCAAGAAATGACAAAGTTACAGCCAACATTAAGTTTTATATAATGACCTTCAGTGTAACCTTGACCTTTATATTTTAGTATTGTTATGTCAATGTTTTCATGATGAGTATATATTGAAAGTTTGATGAAGAAATAATCAAGAAATGAGAAAGTTATAGCTGTTAAGTTGTCATGAAGAAAAAAAAGAAAGTATTTAACTCATATGGTTATTGTGGGGTTTGCCTTTGTTAAACCCCATATGGAAAATAAAGAAAAGTACTTATCACACCCCATGCTGTTCAAATAAGCATTTAAAAGCCAACAAAACAAACAAGAGGGCCATGATGGCCATATATTGCTCACCTGAGTAAATTTGAACAATACAAGAGGGCCAAGATGGCCCTAAAGCGATAACCTGAGTACTGGCACATTATCAAACTTCTTCGAAATCTTATGGTCATATACAATCTGTGCAAGTTTGGTTAAGATTGTTCAAGAAATGTGGGCTCTGTTGTGTATAACAACATTGATATAGACAGTTTAAGACCCTGACAAAGTTTGGTAAAGATCAAATACAAAATAAAGGTGTTAGAGAGTAACACCTTGGGCAGAGCCAAATGTGACCCCAGGGCTACATGTAATATATGAGAGCTGTGTGCTTTGTGGTTTTAGAGAAGAAGATTTTTTAAGCTTTTCCCTATTCAAGTCTATGTAAAACGTGACCCCTGGGGCGGGGCCAAATGTGAACCCAGGGTCACCATTTGAACAAACTTGGTAAAGGACCATAAGAGTATAGTCAATGCAAAATATTAAACCTCTGGCTCTTGTAGTTCCAGAGAAGAAGACTTTAATGTGTTTCCTATATAAGTCTATGTGAAACTGTGAACCACGGAGTGGGGTCAAATTTTACCCCAGGGTCACCATTTGAACAAACTTGGTAGAGGACCATAGGCTTATAGCAAATGCAAAATATTAAACCTCTGGCTCTTGCAGTTCCAGAGAAGAAGATTTTTTCAGTTTTTCCCTATACAAGCCTATGTAAAACTGTGATCCCCAGGGCATGGCCAAATGTGACCCTAGGGTGACCATTTGAACAAAACTGGTAGAGGACCATGAGCTTATAGCAAATGCAAAATATTTAACCTCTGGCTCTTGCAGTTTCAGAGAAGAAGATTTTTTAAGTTTTTCCCTATACATGTTTATGTAAAACATGTGACCCTTGGGGTGGGGCCCAAATGTGACCCGAGGGTCACCTTTGAACAAACTTGGTAAAGGACCATCAGCTTATAGTAAATGCAAAATATCAAACCTCTGGCTCTTGTAGCTTCCGAGAAGATTTTTTATTTTATTTTCCTATTTAAGTCTATGTAAAACTGTGACCCCCGGGGCAGGGACAAATTTGACCCCAGGGTCACCATTTGAACAAACTAAGTAGAGGACCATAAGCTGATGCTACATGTAATACATGAGAGCTCCGTGCCATGTGGTTCCAGAGAAGAAGATTTTTTTCAGTTTTTCCCTATACAAGCCTATGTAAAACTGTGACCCCCGGGGCGGGGTCAAATGTGACCCCTGGGTCACCATTTGAACAAACTTGGTAGAGGACCATAATCTTATAGCAAATGCAAAATATTAAACCTCTGGCTCTTGCAGTTTCAGAGAAGAAGATTTTTTAAGTTTTTCGCTATACATGTCTATGTAAAACATGTGACCCTTGGGGCGGGGCCAAATGTGACCCGAGGGTCACCATTTGAACAAAATTGGTAAAGGACCATAAGCTTAT
Organism: Cyrtodaria siliqua; assembly: GCA_037043455.1. Taxonomy (NCBI): domain Eukaryota; kingdom Metazoa; phylum Mollusca; class Bivalvia; order Adapedonta; family Hiatellidae; genus Cyrtodaria; species Cyrtodaria siliqua. The sequence goes on from JAWPHD010005011.1 coordinate 114,988, forward strand.
AGTAAATGCAAAATATCAAACCTCTGGCTTTCCGAGAAGAAGATTTTTTATACACCTCTACACATGAACCTTTAAATTAATAAAAGTACTTGAATAAAAGATACTCCAGTTCGCACTAAGTGTTCTGTAGGTTTTAATATAACCTGGTATCTAGTACAATATCTCAGATGACCTTGAGTGATCTGTTGGTTCAATACAATAATGAACCTTAGACATAAGTCTATATATTGCAGATGACTTTGAGTGATCTGTTGTTCAATACAATAATGAACGTTAGACATAAGTATATATCATAAATTGATAGTACGAAATGATTACTATACTACATAGTTAGATAGTATTATCATATTTTACCAACTAATTGGTATTTCAAATGTAATACAAGTAACATTGTATATACCGAATGAACCTTAGTATACAGAAATGTATAAAGCACAAACACGCAACAAGGTGTATGATATATTTACCCAATAGTCACAAACCCTTATATATAAGAAATAAATAATAATGGCAATATTCAGTTACGGCTGAATTCTGAAATAAATTATACAAATGTATCAGGTCAGGTTACCTGAGAATGATGTATAAACAATATAATAATATACATTATTGGTTGTGCTACGGAATAAACCGTAAGATTGGTATGTTAAAGTATTAACCGAACACTGAGACAATTTGAATTTAAAAGAAAGGGGATCCCTGATGTCGAGACTGCCCTTGGAATCTACTGAATATTTCAATATCTAATATGATATAAATAGAACATATCACTCACATAAACTGGAAATAACGAGTAGATATTCCTAAAAACAGTCGAAACATTGCTTTAAACCTTGTGGGCTAGATCACAGGGGATTATTACTATTATTGTGGTTGAAATATCATTTCAATATTGATAAACATGAATATGTGCATATATTGTATTATTATATAAATGTATAATTGGAAATAAAGCAGTGTAGGGTCTATGCTTAAATGAATCTGACTTTGTGGGTGAGTTGGGCTACAGTATTATATATTTTTTTCCTATATAAGTCTGTGTAAAACTGTGACCCCCGGGTTGGGGACAAATTTGACCCCAGGGTCACCTTTTGGTCACCATTTGAACAAACTTAGTAGAGAACCATAAGCTGAAGTTTTAAAAGTTTTTTTCTAAATGAAAAACATGCAAAATCTCAATATACAACATTTGGACCCCCGGGGCATGGCCATTTTTGACCCCGGGGACTGCATTTGAACAAATTTGATAGTCTAGGCGTTGGCGAAAGAAAAACTGTTGAAATCTATCCAGTGGTTCTTAAGAAGAAATCTTTTTAAGGTTTCGACCATATATGGTAATGGTGGCCATCTTGGATGTCGCGCTGACCTAATTTTAACAAATCTAAAAAGCATTCATCTAAGGATCATCCACGTGAAGTTTGGTCAAAATTGGCCACGAAGTTTCTGAGGAGAAGTCGTTTGAAGCAAAAGTTAACGACGACGGACGGACGGACAGACGGCGATGACAGACGAAAAGGGATCCCAATAGCTCACCTTTGAGCCTTCGGCTCAGGTGAGCTAAAAAAACACCATAAAGACACATTTGTACACGCAAATAACCCCAGTGTAGCTCTCGTAAGAGCGGATGGATGGACGACAGACAACTCGCCATCCCATAAGCTCTGCTGGCCTTCAGAGTTAATCGAAATTGTCAGGTGTGTGGGTAGGGTGGGGTTAAGTTTCCAAATACTAAATGGGACATCACACAAGAATGAGATTATTTTGAACGTAAGCGATGTAAATGTCTGAAATTAACCGAAATTAACAGTGGCTTACGAAAACCCACTATATCGGCATGACATTCTTCTCTTTGGTGAGTTTTAAGCATGCATGTGTGGTATTTAAGGTTTGTTCTATTGAAATACGATAGTTGTTTATGCAGGTATGATTGATGTCTTCAGAACTATCACCGGAAAGTGTGTATTGGGGTCAGTGCGGTTCCTACCTATCATTCAAGGCATGGGAATCATGGCTCTATAGTAGGTACATACTACTATACGCACGTCTACCTTTTAACATGCATGGTAGGGCAGAAAAACACAACTTTAAACTGAGAATGTGGACAGCTTTCATAAGCCTTTGGTCACTTAATAACATGAAATCATTGCTGCTATACATACCTATCATGTTTTCCAGAAGATTCGAAAGATGACTTTCTAAAATCCAGATAAATATTTCTGGCACGGCAGTACCGAGCATATTTGGCACACTCCAATAAAGAATCATTCTGAAAGTCAGAAACAACAAAAATAACATTCTGTTTAAAAATAATCACTATACAGTAAAAACAATTTTTCACGAGGAATTTTTGTTACAAATAAAGATTAAGTACAAACAAGAAAATCGGTAGAACCGATGGATGCTTCCCGAAATGTATCCTCAACTTATTTCATTACTTATCATGAACAGACTCAATAAAACCGAGTCTGCTGCTTTATTCCCTTAATTGTGTCTGTTGCTCTCAAAGGATCACCTTTATCAGTATTTATTATCATAATTATGGCCTAGTCTTCAATTTGCAGGTAGTAGTTAGTAGTCCATTAGTAGTTTTTGAGTTATGCTCCGGACTAGAATTACAAGTATAAAATTACAAAGGGCAATAACTCTAATTTAAATGAAGATTGGTTGTAAATCTCTTCACTTTCTCGCATTGCCCTTTATCATTGTGCGAAGTTTCATTGCAGTCCCATAAGAAGTTTGAAGTTATGCTCCAGACAAGAATTGAATTGAATGTTGTTTAACGGCTCATCAACACAGTACAGGTTATTTAGAGCCGCCCCAGAGAGAGGGGAAGGATACATAGGAATCCGGGAACCTGCCCTACTCTTATTATCGAATAGATTCCTATGGTTCTTTAACGTGCTCGGAGGATAGACCGATACACGGGACCACCCGGTTTACGTCCCCATCCGACGGACGAGGCTAAGAAAAAGTATGCACTTCCTTTCAATGCCCTATATCATTGTGTGAAGTTTAAATGCAGTCCCCAGTTTTGAAGTATGCTCCAGACAAAGATTCTAAGTATAAAATTGCAAAGGTCATAACTCTAATTTGAATGAAGACAGAGTTACAGTTCTTGCACTCTGCACTTCCTCAAGGTGAGGTAAGTAGTACACACTACCAACAAGGTAAAAGGTTCATGATTTTATTATCACCTCACATATAACAGTAATGTGAATTTTATATGATCCTCATACAATACCTATTATATGATATTAAAAATATAAAAGGAGAGTATATGATGCTCTGCCCTTACTCTCATTGCCCTCTATTATTGTGTGAAATTTCATTGCAGTCCCTCTAGTAGTTATAGAGCGGACACGAATTATAAGTATAAAATTACAAAGGGCAATAACTCTAAATTAAATGAAGACAGAGTTACGGTTCTTGCACTCTGTACTTCCTGTCATTGCCCTTATCTTAGTGTGAATTTACATGGCAGTCCATCTAGTAGTTTTTGAGTTACAGAGCGGACACGAATTATAAGTTTAAATTACAAAGGGCAATAACTCTAATGTAAATGAAGACAGAGTTATGGTTCTTGAACTCTTCATTTCCTCTCACTGCCCTCTATCTTAGTGTGAAATTACATTGCAGTTTTTGAGTTATTGAGCAAATTATAAGTATAAAATTGCAGTCTTGTAGTTTTTGAGGTATAGAGCGGACACAAAATGGGACAGACAGTAAGTATAACATAACAAAGAGCAATAACTCTAATTTGAACAAGAAATCCGTGGATTCACATGTCTCGCCTAACGGGGGCTGGACTTAAAAATAAAAAGGGCAATGATGCTTAAATGCAAGTTTGTAAACATTTTAGTAACTAACAAGAGGTCAATGACCTTGAAGCTCTACTGATAGGTTTTTGATAGCTAGATCAGCATTCCTGTACAGTTTCATGAAAGTCTATCAAGTAGTTTCAGAGGAGTAGTCGCTACAAGTTTTCATTATATAACTCTATGTAAACAAAGATGGCCGCTGGTGGCCATGTTTAACGTCAAATCAAAATAATTTTTGACAAGGATCAACATCATGTCAGACTGATTATTTAGAAAAAGTCCAATATCAATATCACTTATAGTTTTCAAGAAGGAGTCGCTACAAAAATGTTTTTTTAAATATATTTTTAGCCATGTTTCCGACCAAACTGAAATTTTGCTAGGATCAATTAGACATCAAGAGCAACATTCCTGTGAAGTTTTATGGAAATCCGTGGAGTAGTTTCAGAGGTTGCTACAAGTTTTTATTAAATAACTCTATGTAAACAAAGATGGCCGCAGGTGGCAGCCATGTTTAATGTCGAATCAAAATGATTTTCGACAAGGACCAACATCATGTCATGCTGATCATTTTAGAAAACGTCCCATATCAATATCACTTAGAGTTTTCAAGAAGTAGTCACTACAAACTTGTTTTTTAAAAATCTATTTTTAGATTTGGCGGCCACCTTGGATTTCACATCAACATGATTTTTTGCTAGGATCAAGTACACTTCATGGGCAACATTTCTGTAAAGTTTTATGAAAATCCATTCAGTAGTTTCAGAGGAGTAGTAGCTACACAAAACAAGAGGGCCATGATGGCCCTATATCGCTCACCTGAGTTAATTTGAACCAATACAAGAGGGCCAAGATGGCCCTAAAGAGATCACCTGAGTACTGGCACATTATCGAACTTCTTCGTAATCTTATGGTCATATACAATCTGTGCAAGTTTGGTTAAGATTGTTCAAGAAATGTGGGCTCTGTTGTGTATAACAACATTGATATAGACAGTTTAAGACACTGACAAAGTTTGGTAAAGATCAAATACAAAATGAAGGTGCACGAGAGTAACACCTTGGGCAGAGCCAAATGTGACCCCAGGGCTACATGTAACATATGAGAGGTGTGCTTTGTGGTTTTAGAGAAGATGATTTTTTAAGTTTTTCCCTATACAAGTCTATGTAAAACGTGACCCCTGGGGCGGGGCCAAATGTGAACCCAGGGTTACCATTTGAACAAACTTGATAAAGGACCAAAAGCGTATAGTAAATGCAAAATATCAAACCTCTGGCTCTTTTAGTTCCAGAGAAGAAGACTTTAATGTGTTTCCTATATAAGTCTATATAAAACTGTGACCCACGGAGTGGGGTAAAATATTACCCCAGGGTCACCATTTGAACAAACTTGCTAGAGGACCATAATCTAATAGTAAATGCAAAATATTAAACCTCTGGCTCTTTCAGTTTCAGAGAAGATTGTTTTTTTCCTATATATATAAGTCTATATAAAACTGCTACCAAGTTTGACACCAGGGTCACCATTTTAACAAACTTGGTAGAGGATCATAACCGTATAGCAAATGCAAAATATTAAACCTATGGCTCTTGCAGTTCCAGAGAAAAAGATTTTTTTCAGTTTTTCCCTATACAGGCCTATGTAAAACTGTGAACCCCGGGGCGGGGCCAAATGTGACCCAGGGTCACCATTTGAACAAAATTGGTAGAGGACCATGAGCTTATAGCAAAAGCAAAATATTAAACCTCTGGCTCTTGCAGTTCCAGAGAAGAAGATTTTTTTCAGTTTTTCCCTATACAGGCCTATGTAAAACTGTGACCCCCAGGGCGGGGCCAAAAGTGACCCAGGGTCACCATTTGAACAAAACTGGTAGAGGACCATAAGCTTATAACAAAAGCAAAATATTAAACTCTGACTCTTGCAGTTTCAGAGAAGAAGATTTTTTAAGTTTTTCCCTATACATGTCGATGTAAAACATGTAACCCTTGGGGCGGGGCCAAATGTGACCCAAGGGTCACCATTTGAACAAACTTGGTAAAGGACCATAAGCTTATAGTAAATGCAAAATATCAAACCTCTGGCTCTTGTAGTTTCCGAGAAGATTTTTTAATTTTTTTCCCTATATAAGTCTATGTAAAACTGTGACCCCCGGGGCTGGGACAAATTTGACCCCAGGGTCACCATTTGAACAAACTAAGTAGAAGACCATAAGCTAATGCTACATGTAAAACATGAGAGATCGGTGCCATATCGTTCCAGAGAAGAAGATTTTTTTCAGTTTTTGACTATACAAGCCTATGTAAAACTGTGACCCCTGGGGCGGAGCCAAATGTGACCCCTGGGTCACCATTTGAACAAACTTGGTAGAGGACCATAAGCTTACAGCAAATGCAAAATATTAAACCTCTGGCTCTTGCAGTTTCAGAGAAGATTTTAAACATGTGACCCTTGGGGCGGGGCCAAATGTGACCCCAGGGTCACCATTTGAACAAATTTGGTAAAGGACCATAAGCTTATAGTAAATGCAAAATATCAAACCTCTGGCTCTTGCAGTTTCCGAGAAGAAGATTTTTAAAAAAAAAAATCCTATATAAATCGATGTAAAACTGTGACCCCCGGGGATGGGACAAAATTTGATCCCAGGGTCACCATTTGAACAGAGGACCATAAGCTGATTCTACATGTAATACACGAGAGCTCCGTTCCATGTGGTTCCAGAGAAGAAGATTTTTTTCGGTTTTTCCCTATACAAGCCTATGTAAAACTGTGACCCCCGGGGCGGGGCCAGATGTGACCCCTGGGTCACCATTTGAACAAACTTGGTAGAGAACCATAAGCTTATAGCAAATGCAAAATATTAAACCTCTGGCTCTTGCAGTTTCAGAGAAGAAGATTTTTTAAGTTTTTCCCTGTACATGTCTATGTAAAACATGTGACCCTTGGGGCGGGGCCAAATGTGACCCCAGGGTCACCATTTGAACAAACTTGGTAAAGGACCATAAGCTTATAGTAAATGCAAAATATCAAACCTCTGGCTCTTGCAGTTTCCGAGAAGAAGATTTTTAAAAAAGAATTCCTATATAAGTCTATGTAAAACTGTGACCCCCGGGGCGGGGACAAATTTGACCCCAGGGTCACCATTTGAACAAACTTAGTAGAGGACCATAATCTGATGCTACATGTAATACATGAGACCCCTGTGCCTTGTGGTTTCAGAGAAGAAGATTTTTTAAAGTTTTTTCCTATATAAGTCTATGAAAAACATGCAAAATCTCAATATACAAACTTTGGACCCCCGAGGCACAGCCATTTTTGACCCCGGGGACTTTATTTGAACAAACTTGATAGTCTAGCCGTTGGCGGTCATATTAAAAGAAAAACAGTCGAAATCTGTCTGGCGGTTCTTGAGAAGAAGATTTTATAAGGTTTTGACCATATATGGTAATGGCGGCCATCTTGGTTGTCGTGCTAACCTAATTTTAACAAATCTAAAAAGCATTCATCTAAGGATCATCCATGTGAAGTGTGGTCAAAATTGGCCAAGCGGTTTCTGAGGAGAAGTCGTTTGAAGCAAAAGTTAACGACGGACGACGGACGACGGACGGACGACGACGGACGACGACGGACGACGGACGAAGAGTGATCCCAATAGCTCACCTTTGAGCCTTCGGCTCAGGTGAGCTAAAAAGTTTACGGACAGACGGACGACGGACACCGCACCATGGCACAAGCTCTGCTGATCTCTGATCAGTAGAGCTAAAAACAATGGAGTTTGCCGTTTGCTGAGATGACATTTAAGTGCATTGTTTAAAAAAAAAAAGCCATTCTATTAAAAACAAGAGGCCCAAAAGCGCCTGTGGATGCTCTACTGGCTAAAACGGCTCTTATATCAAGGGTTTTCGACATAAAATTCCCATCAGTAGTTTTTTTAAAACATTGCAAAAACAACAGGGATAGGATGGCCTTAGATCGCTCACCTGGTAATCATGGGCAATAAGTCTGCTGTGTCTAGTCTGGATGGGCATTTTTTAATTTGTCCCACTTTCTTCTATGAATGAAATTTCATAACAAGAGGTCAATGACCTTGAAGCTCTACTGATAGGTTTTTGACAGCTAGATCAACATTCCGGTGAAGTTTTATGAAAATACGTCAAGTAGTTTCAGAGGATTAGTCGCTACAAGTTTGCATTATAATTCTATGTAAACAAAGATGGGCGCTGGCAGTCATGTTTAACGTCAAAATCAAAATTATTTTTGACAAGGATCAACAGCATGTCATACTAACCATTTTAGAAAAAGTCCCATATCAATATTTTGAAAATCTATTTTTAGCCATGGTGGCCATCTTGAATTTCCGGACGACCTGAAATTTTGCTAGGATCAATTAGACATCAAGAGCAACATTCCTGTGAAGTTTCATGAAAATCCGTCAAGTAGTTACAGAGGTGTAGTCGCTACAAGTTTTTACTAGATAACTCTATGTAAACAAAGATTGCCGCTGACAGCCATGTTTAACATCGAATCAAAACGATTTTCGACAAGGACCAACATCATGTCATGCTGATCATTTTAGAAAAAGTCCCATATCAATATCACTTTTTTCAAGATGTAGTCGCTACAAACTTTTTTTTTGAAAATCTATTTTTAGCCGTGGTGGCCATCTTGAATTTCCGGCCGACCTGAGATTTTGCTAGGATCAATTGGACATCAAGAGCAACATTCCTGTGAAGTGTCATGAAAATCCTTCAAGTAGTTTCAGAGGAGTAGTCACTACAAGTTTTCATTATATAACTCTATGTAAACAAAGATGGCCACTGGCGGCCATGTTTAATGTCGCATCAAAACAATTTTCGACAAGGATCAACATCATTCCATACTGATCATTTTAGAAAAAGTCCCATTTGAAGAAGTAGTCGCTACAAACTTTTTTTTAAAAATCTGTTTTTAGCCATGGTGGCCATCTTGAATTTCCGGCTGACCTAAAAGAAATCTGGGATCAATTAGACATCAAGAGCAACATTCCTGTGAAGTTTCATAAAAATTCGTCAAGTAGTTTCAGAGGAGTAGTCACTACAATTTTTCATTATATAACTCTATGTAAACAAAGTTGTAAATGTTTAAAGTCGCATCGAAATAAATTTCGACAAGGACGACTACTTCTTGAAATGGGACTTTTTCTAAAATGATCAGTATGGAATGATGTTGATCCTTGTCGAAAATTGTTACAAATAGAAGTTTACGGACAGACAGACGGACGGACGGACGGACGGACAGACGGAGGACGGACGCCGCACCACGGCATTAGCTCGCTGATCTCTGATCAGTCGAGCTAAAAATGGGGGTGGAGGGGGGCGGGGGGGTGGGGGGGAAGGGGGGTATATTAACATTCTAAACAAATATGATAAAGATCAGATAAAAAATAAAGTAACTACAGATTTAACAAAGGAAAATACAATATAGCATTTTTCAACAAATCAAGGGCCATAACCTGTCGTTACTAACTAGATCTAGCTGGTTTTCGAACTTTTCGATTTGTAGAAATCCAACAAGCCGTTTAGGAGGAGTAGCGCCGACAAGAAATTTAAAGTAAAAATGTCAAAGTGCCATAACTCCGTCTTAAATCAGCAAACTGGAACAAAAACGTGATATGCACAAGTAGACATCTTACCGATGCTTCCTGCCAAGTTTCGTCGAAATCCAACAAGGCGTTTAGGAGGAGTAGCGCCGACAAGAAATTTAAAAAGAAAAATGTCAAGTGGCCGTTACTCCATCAAAAATCAACGAACCGGGAAAAAAATGCAATAGGCACAGCAATGTTTCCTGCTAACACGGCGTTAACACCAAAACAATTTTAAACAAGAGGTCAATGACCTTGAAGCTCTACTGATAGATTTTGATAGCTAGGTCAGCATTCCCGTGAAGTTTCATGAAATCTGTCAAGTAGTTTCAGAGGAGTAGTCGCTACAAGTTGAAGTTTTTACTATATAACTCTAGGTAAACAAAGCTGGCCACTGGCAGCCATGTTTAATGTCGAATCAAAATAATTTTCGACAAGGATCAACATCATGTCATGCTAATCATTTTAGAAAATGTCCCATATCAATATCACTTACAGTTTTCAAGAAGTAGTCGCTACAAATTTATTTATTTTAAATCTATTTTTAGCTGTGGTGGCCATTTTGAATTTTCGGCGAGCCTGAAATTTTTCTAGGATCAACTAGACATCAAGAGCAACATTCCTGTGAAGTTTCATGAACATCCGTCAAGTAGTTTTAGAGGAGTAGTCGCTACAAGTTTTTACTATATAACTCTATGTAAACAAAGATGGCCACTGGCAGCCATGTTTAACGTCGAATCAAAATAATGTTCGACTCAGATCAACATCATGTCATGCTGATCATTTCAGAAAAAGTCCCATATCAATATCACTTACAGTTTTCAAGAAGTAGTCGCTACAAACTTGTTTTTAAAAATATATGTTTAGCTGTGGTGGCCATCTTGAATTTCCGGCCGGCCTAAAATTGTGCTAGGATCAACTAGACATCAAGAGCAACATTCCTGTGAAGTTTCATGAAAATCCGTCTAGTAGTTTCAGAGGAGTAGTCACTACAAATGTTTACTATACAAACTCTATGTAAACAAAGATGGCCACTGGTGCCCAGGTTTAATTTTGATTCAAAATAATTTTCGACAAGGATCAACATCTTGTCATGCTGATCATTTTAGAAAAAATTCAATATCAATATCATTTACAGTTTTCAAGAAGTAGTCGCTACAAACTTTTTTTTAAAAATCTGTTTTTAGCCATGGCGGCCATCTTGAATTTCCGGCCGACCTAAAAAAAATCTGGGATCAATTAGACATCAAGAGCAACATTCCTGTAAAGTTTCATAAAAATTTGTCAACCAGTTTCAGAGGAGTAGTCGCTACAAGTTTTTACTATATAAATCTATGTAAACAAAGATGGCCGCTAGCGGCAATGTTTAAAGTCGCATCAAAATAAATTTCGACAAGGATCAACATCATGTCATGCTGATCATTTTAGAAAATGTCCCATATCAATATCACTTACAGTTTTCAAGAAGTAGTCGCTACAAATTTATTTATTTTAAATCTATTTTTAGCTGTGGCGGCCAACGGCCATGTTTGACATCGAATCAAAATGAATCTTGTTTAGGATCAAGTACATGTTGCAGTCATTTTGGTAAAGGTTCCAATTCAATATTACTTAAGGTTTTTGAGAAGTAGTCGCCACACAGTCGCATTTTTAATATCTATTTTTAGCAGTGGTGGCTATCTTGAATTTCCTATCAACCTAAAAAAATTCTAGGATCAACTAGACATCAAGAGCAACATTCCTGTCAAGTTCCATGACATACTGTTGAAATACAGTGTGACATACTAGTTACAGTGTGACAACATACTGGTGATATACAGTGTGACATACTAGTTACAGTGTGACAACATACTGGTGATATACAGTGTGACATACTAGTTACAGTGTGACAACATACTGGTGATATACAGTGTGACATACTAGTTACAGTGTGACAACATACTGGTGATATACAGTGTGACATACTAGTTACAGTGTGACAACATACTGGTGATATACAGTGTGACATACTAGTTACAGTGTGACAACATACTGGTGATATACAGTGTGACATACTAGTTACAGTGTGACAACATACTGGTGATATACAGTGTGACATACTAGTTACAGTGTGACAACATACTGGTGATATACAGTGTGACATACTAGTTACAGTGTGACAACATACTGGTGATATACAGTGTGACATACTAGTTACAGTGTGACAACATACTGGTGATATACAGTGTGACATACTAGTTACAGTGTGACAACATACTGGTGATATACAGTGTGACATACTAGTTACAGTGTGACAACATACTGGTGATATACAGTGTGACATACTAGTTACAGTGTGACAACATACTGGTGATATACAGTGTGACATACTAGTTACAGTGTGACAACATACTGGTGATATACAGTGTGACATACTAGTTACATACAGTGTGACAACATACTGGTGACATACTGGCAATATACAGTGTGACATACAGTGTGACATACCGGTGACTTTGGAGCACATATGACCGTCATCTCCTTTTTTCTCTCTGCAACATAACCAAAGTCAGCTCCTCTCCAAAACTGATCTAACTGGTCCTCTGTTGTTCTAGCCCTTTAATACAGACAATTCACAATAGTCATGACATTGTGGTATCAGTCAGTTTGTTTACATTCACATTTTGAGTATTTTGGCAAGCAGTATAATGTTTATTCAATGTCTGTCCATTACCTATCATCCCTAAATTTGAACAAGAGTCTCAAGTGGACCTGGTTTAAAGCGTGCCTAAAGTCATTCTACTGATATAAGTGGGAAAACTGGTAAAGTATGCCCCAAAAGTAACTCTACTTGTATAAAGGTGTGAAGTTTCAATCCATTATGAAAAGTATTTTGATACAAGCGTACATATAAACTTTTAATCAAATTGTCTAAATATAAAAGGGACAATACTTTTGTTAAAATAAAAGCACGAGATGTTGTCTAATGATGCCAAATACATGTGTGAAGTTTTAATCCATTATATGAATTAATTTCCGAGATAGAAGCTTACACACACAACTTTAACCAGCTTACATACAAATTGTAACCACATTTTTCAAAACATAAAAGGGGCCTTATCAGGGTTCAATCTAGGCCTGGATTTTAGGGAGAAGTCACTTCAAAGAAAATAGAGAGAAGTGACCAAAAAATAGGGAGAAGTGAGGGAGACACGATCTTTTAAATTAAGCGCGCAATCGGTTATTGTTAATTATTACTGATATACATGTATACACCCTATTGGTTATAACCTTTTGATTATTTTTGAGCATGCTAGCTGTTTCAAATTAAATGTGTTTATTAATTTTATTCACACTCACAGGCACTCTTTACTGATATATACTGTAACTATAGAAGAAAGGATTGAGAGAAGAATTAATATAAATATATAGCGGTATCTTTATTTATTCATCTTTCTATCAATTTATATGGAGTTCTATGTAAATATGATTCTCAAACTTCTTCCTAAAAGGCTTATTCCTCATTAAGACCTATAAGACCAATTTATGTGTTTTGTTTTCCAATTTGTATTAGCTAAAAACAATATTTATTAAAAAAAAGAAAGAAGTTTTTCCTCCATCCGAACTTGTGTACCTATCCGAACTACTATGACACCGCACTTTTCCGGAAGTAAAAAATTGCCGAAAATTTAGTAGAAATGTCATCTATTATTGACTCTTATTAATTTGTTTGGAATGCCAAAAGGTCCGTTTTATCAAACAATTAAGAAAACACAACTCTAATCATTATTCGGTGGTATTATTCAATCACATCATGTAAATTAACTTCAAACTGTTTTTTCGATCACGTTTTCAACACGCACTTGTCTAACTGTAACGGAACCTACGATTGGTCAATTGTTCAGCTATACGCAATCTCATTGGATAAGGCGTGTGTATTCCCTGTAGAGTCTAATTTGTAAACAAAAAATGGCGAGGTGCGAAAATTGCCTCGGGGGATATCATAATTGTAGGAAAGTATGCTCCCAATTAGCATAATCCCTTCTCAGAGATGTCTACGCCTGTCCTGAGACATAAACAACAGGTCAGTTAAAGGACTGGTTACACTTCGCTTGAGGGCGGGAAAAAAGCGAAGTGGTCAATCTGAAGGCGACTTTAACTTCGCCGTCGGCTATAAAAAAAGGCGAAGTCACGGAGGAAAAAGCGACAAAGTCGCTCGTGTCGCCCTCCAGAATGAACACTGCTTATATAATTTTGTTAAAATACAAGAGTTGCGCGCAACATGATGTCTCGCCTAAAGCGACATGTCCATCATACATGTTTCAAGCAATCTTCATCTTGACAAAATCAAGGGTTTATAGTAATTGTTAACAAAGTCAAGCACCGTTGTCAGCATATCATAGGGTAGCATTCATAGTTTTCCATAAATGGAGCTAAATGCAAATATTGTTGGCTGGACAGGCATTACCATTCTATAGACTGTATTTTAATTTTACATGTATACATTTTACTATATAAAATTATACTCCATATATATATGCTTTACTTATGGTCAGCATTTGTTTATGTCATGAAAGGAAAAACTTTAAATATTGAATATCTACTTTAATAACTTTTGATGGAGGCTAGCCCCTTTAGTCAAGTATGGTTTATTTTAAACTTGATGTCCCTGCATTTGACACTGTATGTATTACAACAGACTTATTTTGGTCAGTGATTATGTTTACATGTATACATTTCACTATATAACAATATAATATGTTCTTATATAGGTTTTGATAGCTAGATCAGCATTCCTGTGAAGTTTCATGAAAATCTGTCAAGTAGTTCCAGAGGAGTAGTCGCTACAAGTTTTTACTATATAACTCTATGTAAACAAAGATGACCACTGGCAGCCATGTTTAATGTTGAACCAAAATGATTTTTCAACAAGGACCAACATCATGTCATGCTGATCATTTTAGAACAAGAGTTGCGCGCTACATGATGTCTCGCCTAAAGAAATATGCCCATCACACATGTTTCAAGTGATCCTCATCTTGACAAAATCGAGGGTTTATAGTAATTGTTAACGAAGTCAAGCAAGATTGTCAGCACATCGTAGGGTAGCATTCATAGTTTCCCATAATTATATGAAGCTAAATGCAAATAGTATTGGATCGACAAGCATTACAATTATATAGACCGGATTTTGATTGTGCAATCCTGCCCAAAAAAAACATATAACAATCAAACTCAATTATAAAGATTCTACCCACTGAAATTAAATTATTTGGTTCATGACGCTTTGTCAATAAATTTCGCAGTAAAAGGTACAAAGCCAATTATTCATAAAATATAGGTCAACAGTAAGATGCATGATGCTAGGTGACACCAGTATGTATTACTAATCATGATAACCTCGATGAACTGAGTTTAATTTTTGTAGTCTACACATAGATTAAATGAATGGTGTTTTACGGCACGCCAACACAAAAATAGGTCATATAGTGAGCAAAAACTGATGAAAGATGAAGAAATGAAGTAGTAAATAAAAATTGATGTAAATATATAACGATAAAACTATTTACAAACAAGAGCATCAAGAATTGCAGGGCAATCCATTGTCCCCCACCGGCCCAGACAAGCATTTTCCAGACATTTCCTATGATGGAGGTCAAAGATCAAGGTCAAGGTCACAATGACTTTATTTTGGTATGCGACAAACTGGTATATCTAAGTGTTATAGTATTGAAAATACGGTCCGGACAAGCATTTTCTATGACAGAGGTCACAGGTCAAGGTGATATTATTTTGGTACGCGACACACCGCTATCCCACATACCAACATACATGACACACTGCAACTCAAGCTGTATTCACCTACCAAGTTTGGTATATCTAAGTGTTATAGTATTGAAAATACGGTCCAGACAAGCATTTTCTATGACAGAGGTCACAGGTCAAGGTCATAATGACCTTATTTTGGTACGCAACACATCGCTATCCCAAGATGTATTCAAATACCATGTTTGGTATTTCTAAGGGTTATAGTATTGAAAATACGGTCCGGACAAGCATTTTCTATGCATTTTCTATGACAGAGGTCTCAGGTCAAGGTCACAATGACCTTATTTTGGTATGCGACACAACGCTATCCCAAGATGTATTCACATACAAAGTTTGGTATCTCTAAGTGTTATAGTATTGAAAATACGGTTTGGACAAGCATTTTCTATGACAGAGGTCACAGATCAAGGTCAAGGTCACAGTGACCTTATTTTGGTACGCGACACACCGCTATCCCAAGATGTATCCACATACCAAGTTTGGTATCTCAAAGTCTTATAGTATTGAAAATATGGCCAGGACAAGCATTCGGAAGGATGGACAGAAGGACGGAAGGACAGGGTGCAAACCTGTAGTCCCCACCGGGACCGATGGGAGACTAATAAGGGATGATATGGTAGTAATATAAACTATGTATAAATGTAAATCAACAAATGCCCGTCAACGGGTGTATAAACAAGTAAATATATATAAGAACATATTATAATGATTTATAAAGTCTTGATTATTATAATGATTTATATAGTCTAGAATTCTTTCTGGAAATCTAAAACTAGATTTCTTTCTGGAAATCTAAAACTAGATTTCTTTCAGGAAATCTAAAACAAGACTAAAATCTATAGCATCAAATAACTCTTTCATAGTTTTAACATTGTAGTACCTTTGCTGCATAGGATCGAAGTCTACACATTCCAACAAGATGTGTTTGACCGTTAACGGTGCAAAGCACGGTATTCATTCTGGTAATTGCTCACCTTGTAATAAATATGAATGAGTATAACGTGTATGCCCTATCCTGCACCGGGCTAGGACAACTTCTTCTCGACGAATGGGTCTACTAGAAGAACGCCAATCTCCGAGTAATGGTTTAATTGAATGGAGTTTATTGTTAACTGACAAATCCCAAGCGGCTTGCCAAGAGTTACAAATATGTGTATTAATACAACTTTTAAAATTAGTATAAGGTAATTTGGCATTAGATATATGTAAACTTAATGCTGCTTTATCAGCACTATCAGCTCTATCATTACCATGTATTCCTACATCCCATGCAGAAATGAATCCAAGCTTTTTTGCAATCCTTTGAATTCCATGGAATTTCGATGGAATTTCATAGATCTGCAACATTTTGTTCAAATGAAAAAGTAAGAAAAAGCTTGGATCCATTATTCCTAGGAATTCCATGACATTTCAAGGATTTTGTGTGAGAATAACATGGAAAAGCTTGGATTTTTATTCCATCGAAATCAAGGTTTTCCTGCTTGGAAAAAGCTTGGAATTGAATGGAATTGATTGTTTAAAATACCTCTGCTGAGAAAAGTTTGGACTTGTGAATTTTAATCTGTGGAAAAACCATGGAAAAGCTTGGAATTTACTTTTATTGTGTCAAGATAGAACTTTAAGAAAAGTCAATCGTTTTCCAAGCTTTACCTTCTTTGAAAAAGAGTGGAATACCATGGACTTCTAATAATGAAATACAGAACAGAACAAGTCATTTCTTTGATAGTAAAAGTATATTATATGAATAGTTTATTTCAAATCCAATAGGCATCTGCCCGTGAGGTACAAATATGATAATATAATAATGACAGACAGTGATATTTTAAGACACAAACAAGCAATAATACAAAACTGAAATACACATAACATTAGCCTGGTATGCATTATCTCAATGAATAATAATATGAACTTCTATCGTGGAGAAGGTGTTCACTATATACATGTAGTATAAATATTTTGCGACCTTTATTAAACATCTACTTAATATTTTGCCTCAAAAGTATTACATGTTTATATATGTAAACTTATCCGCACATACACACACTTAAATACTCATATACATGTATACTCATACACAAATATACTAATACAGTACTTACAAAAAGCATATAAATTATAACTTATCTACATATATAAAAAACCATGCTAATTATCAAAATATAATATTTCATTTCTTAATCTAAATGCCTTGTAGATGAATATACCCAATTTGTTTAAAACCAACATATTTTGACATTTTAATCAAGAACAATTCGAGTAATTAAGAAGTGTACCACTTGGTTGTTCTTCAAAATTATTTTGTTGGAGTGTAGTGGTTGTATAATAATGGAACATTTATTTAAATCTGAATTATATAGTTGTGTTGCGAGACCCAGTGAACGACATAATTCCCAGGCATAATGGAGACCACGGTAGCAAATGGTTTGATCCATCTTGGTAAAACCATTGTCATATTTGATAATGATGGTAAACTATTTTTGACCATCCATGGACCATGGTTGACCATGGTGTTGACCATGGTTGAGATTTGGAGACCATGGCTGACCATGGTCTTTTAATATATGAAGAATTAAACTGAGTGAAAATGTGACAATCACTGACTTTTAGAAAACAAACTGTACTCTAGATATTTGGCAAATCTTCATAAAACAAATTTCAGTGAACTTTTGATAAAGTTTTAGTGAATATATTTATATTTGAACTTTTTTTTTAAACAGAGAATTAATATTTTTTTGCAATTTCTCTTCAGATTTCAATAAAAGTGCATAAAAAGAACAAAGACAAGTTGTAAAACTATTGAATAAATTAGATTAAGGAATGGTGCAGATGTTTCTGTTGAAATCAAGACTTGTGGAATAAGTGATATATTCACATCCAAGTCAAAGAGTGACATAATTGACCTTAGGTCAAGCACTGGCAGATTGTAATGTTTATTAGGGCTGCAAGGAGCTGGTAAATACTGCTAGATGGGTGTTAAAAAAGATTTGCATGAAAAAAGGCTTAAATAGTGTCCATTTAACTTAATTAATTCTGTGTTTCCCCACAAAATGTGTGTGGATTTAATGTATATATCTTGAGTATGTTGTCAAACACTGAATTAGAAGGTTATAGTTACAAGTGAAACCTAACATAACATGGAATAATTTACAAGTGAGGTAAGAAGTTTCAATTTTCTACATGTAGAAATGAAATAATGCTAATTTGACACTGTAAGCTCATATTAGAAAATGTTGAACCTAACTGCATAACATAAAATGCCAACAGTGTATTTAATGTGAGCTGTTTTATTTGAGTTAGTTATCTAATTGATTTTGCTTAATTTCATTTAATATTTATTAATGAAGTCCATGATGTTTAAATGATGCATTAAGAAATTATCTTGATGAAATTGTGCACACTTATTTTATTGATATTATTGTTGAAATAAAATGAAAATGTCTATACCCAAACTGTATAGTATGAGTAGTAAATGGATGAAAAAGTGTATGTGTAAATGTATGATTATGTCAAGTGGATGTTTTTGATATGTCATGGTGTTTGACCATGGTAGTCCATGGTCTCTGACCATGGTCTACCAGAGACCATGGATGAACATGGTCAGAGACCATGAACTACCATGGTCAGAGGTCATGGTCTACCATGGTAGTTCAAGGTTGACCATGGTATTTCATGGGGTATCATTGTAGTACCATCGTCTCTGACCATGGTAGTTCAAGGTCTCTGACCATGGTCTACCAGAGACCATGGTTGACCATGGTCAGAGACCATGAACTACCATGGTCAGAGACCATGATCATGGACCATCAAGTGCCATTTACCAAAACATGGTCTACCATGGTCTCCTGCCCATATACTACCATGAACTACCGTTCATTTCGCCTGGGTAATCAAGGACCAAACTATTTCATAAACAGTTATTATATTGGAGGTGACATGAAATCCAATTTAGTGCATTTGCACATATAATATGATATTGAAAGACATTATGATGGATTAAATTGTATTGGATTGACTCTCATAATTGTTCCAGATCGCCTCGTCCCTTTAATACTTGCGCTGTCAAGAGTAATGCATACTGTCATTTATGGCTTTAATACATATTTATCTTTTCATAATTATGGAAGAATATAAGACCTTTTGATGGGAACTGGAATTGTATAGAGCATATGTTATGTGTGTGTGCGTTGGTCAAAACCAGAGAGTTGTAAAAAAATAAAAACATGTTTTAGTGTGTGCATGACAGAGAGAAATTTATTAGGGAGCATGTGTTATTGTGTGTGCGTTTGCATGTTTTATTGTGTGTGCGTTTGCATGTTTTATTGTGTGCATAACAGAGAGATATTTGTAAATAGCATATTTTAGAAACCAGAAGAGATGGAACAATAATTTTGGTATCAAATTGTTACTAACCAAAAACGAAAATGGGCAAAGCAACCCCATAATATAATTTGCATAAAATAGCGCATTCAAAAATGCTATGAGATTTATTTCGCCTGACTATGTTTTGAAATTGTTTGACTTGAAAGAGGACATTCTAAGCTTTTTTCGCTCTCTTACGATTCCTGAGATAGGGATTTTCATTACCATGCTGTTGGTTTTCGCATGCTGCAACACAATTATTGTGGCATTTGGTTTTAATATTAAATAAGTTGGGGTTTTCCCCCAACATAGAATGTGTGTAATTTATGTATTTTCTTTGACTAGAAAGGGAGAAAAAACAATCAGAAATATTTATGGGGGGCTTAAGAATTTGTAACTGTTTAGGGTCATTTTTTTGGAATTATGATTTCTTGGGCAAAACATAAATACTTCTTCAAACATTTCTTAGCAAGGATTTCCATGAAATTTCATTGATTTTAGTCATATATGCATACCCTTGGAATTCCATGGAATACTATGGATTTCTTGGCTTGATTTCATTTCTATTCATATACTGTCTACTAATGGAATTTCATTGAATACAATGGAATTTTTGGGTCAATTCAATTGATTTATTATAATGTCTCCCCATGGAATTCAATGGAATACAATGGAATTATTGTGACAGTTCCATTTAATGTTTTATAAAGGTCTGGCAGTGAAATTTAATGGAATTCCATGGTATTTCTGGGCCAATACCACCAAGCTTTTCCAAGCTTTTAATCCTTGGAATTCCATGGAATTTAAAAGAAAAAAATCCTTAGAAATGCATATGGAATTCTTTGGATTTCCCACTGGATTTTCACAGGGGATGGCTTGGAAGCCAGCAGAAAATAATAACATTATCAACTATAAAAGAATTGTACTTTTGTAAAAGTTGAAGCACAACTGGGTTATCATGTTTCATATTACCCAGGGCTTGAAGATATGAAAGGGAATCAGAAAAGATTACAAAATGGTCATCATCAGATTCCTGAATATAGTTTAAGGCAAGTTCAATTCAATTGCCTTAAGTTCAGCTGAAAAGATAGAGGCCTTGTCAGACAGGCGGCTCTTTATGCTGTGTTTGTGAACAACAGCTGCTGCAGCTACCTTATCTCCATCTTTAGAACCATCTGTGTATATATGTTGAAAGTTACTGTATTTCGATTTAAGTTCATTAAATTTGCTTTGAAAGACAGTAGGGTCTGTACTGGATTTGTTACTACCGGGTATTACAAATATCAAAAATAATTGTTGGTGTTTCCAAAGTCCACGGTGGAATTTGTGGTACTTTGTACTTGGCAATCAAATTTGGGTCGATTTCAGTGTCTCTTAATTTTGGTTTAATAAATTGTCGAATGGCCTTCGATTTTCGATCAAAAAGAGGTTCATAACTAGGATTAAGAACAGTATCGAAAGTTGGGTTTGAAGGGTTAAATTGTAATTTAATGGCATACTTGAAGGGCTAATTTGTCCCGTCTATGAGACACTGATGGTTCATTAGCTTCAACATATAGACTTTTGGCTGGTGATGTACGAAAGGCACCTAAGGCGAGTCGTTATCCTTGATTATGTATAGGATCGAGCTCTGCAAGTATGACTTGGGTATGACCGCCCCACAATTAGTGTTTGCAACAACTTTAAGCAAATTAAGAGCTTTAAGGCACTTGGCCTTCAAGTATTTAAGGTGTGGTATAAACGTTAATTTACGGTCGAAAATAAGACCAAGGAATTTTGTCTCATCCACTACTGGTATTGGTGACCCATCCAGTGTTAGATGAGGGTCTTCATGATGTTTATGTAGTTGACAAAAGTGCATACAATTAGTTTTAGATTTAGAAAATTTTAAAATTTGTTAATTTTTATATTAAAAAGGGTGACAGAGAGTATGCTGCCCTGTGGCATACCCATCTCCTGTTCATGAATGTCAGATAGGGTTGAACCCATTCGGACACGAAACTGTCTATCATCTAAGAAATTCTCTATAAAAATTGGTATTCTGCCTCTAAGACCAAGGTCATAAAAATCATTTATGATACCGTACTTCCATGCAGTATCATAAGCTTTCTCAAAATACAGTGACTAGATGGTCTTCCTTTATGAAAGCTTCCCTAAAAATGATTCAAATCGAATGAGATTGTCTATTGTGCCTCGTTGGTGTCAGAATCCACTATCAGTTTGTTGGACTCCAGGTACCAAATGTGTCTCTCATTAATCATTCGTTCCATGGTTTTACATATACAACTCGTTAAAGCAATAGGGCGATAATTTATGGGGTCCGTATGATCCTTTCCAGGTTTGGGGACTGGAATAACGATTGCATCCCACTAAGAATCGGGGAAGTTTCCTGTCATCAAAACCTTATTAAATATATCAAGAAGTGTAGAGACAGGTTTCAGGTAAATGTTTTAATAATTGATAATGGATATCATCAGGAACGGCTGATGTATCATGAGCCTTTTTAAGGGATTCTCGAAGTTCTTTGAGAGTGAACAGTTTATTGTATTTCTCCCAATTTTTCGACTTGAAATTCAGCTACTTCTGTTCTTTTAGTTCCTTTTTTTTTTAGAAAATTTGGTTGACAATTTTCAGAAGAAGAGTTTTTAGAGAAAGTTTCTGCCAAAGTGTTTGTAATATCTTTGACAGATGTAATATCTTCATTATCAGTTTTAAAATGATTTACACAACTAGAATTACCTTTACCGTTTATTTTCCAGTTCATCTTAAGAGATGAGCGAGAGTTCAGCCTAGAGACATACGATCTCCAGGATTTCCTCTTGCTATCCTTAATAGTAAGACGGGCTTTCGCACGAAAAACTCTAAAAGTACCCATATTATTTTGAGTTGGCCGCAAATTAAAACCATCAATGCAGCTTTACGATCACTGACCGCCTTTTTGCAGTCATCATCGTACCATGGTTTATGTGGGCATTTTGGATTTGCCGAGGTTTTTAATAGTTTGATCAGCTATATCATAAAGGGTTTTGGTAAAAAGAGTAGTTGCATCTTCGACATCTTTGAAAACGGAAGGCTTTAATTGTTCTTCACAAAGAATGAGAGCCTGTAGCTGGATGTTGATTGACTGAATTGGATTTTATAGTCGCACCAACAGCTAAGGTCATATGGCGACTTTTCAGCTTCCATTGGTGGAGGAAGACCCCAGGTGCCCCTCTGGGCAATTTTCGTGCACGGGCGGGCACCTGAATAGAACCACCGACGTTCCGCAAGCCAGCTGGATAGCTTCCTCACATAAAGATTCCTAGGCCCCTGAGGGATCGAACCTACAGCGGTGAATGTGATTTGTTATCATTAAAAAGACATAAATTGTTTTTGGCTTGAAATCCTCACCTTTCTTGCCTTTTTTCGTTTATATCATTACAACCCCAAATGTAGTTGTGTGCATTAAAATCACCCAAGAGTATAAAAGGTGATGGTAATTGTGCAGAATCGAAACTCCTCCAGCAGCTTTATCACCTGCATCACAAATATAGTTATACAATGAATAGTTTTTAAAAGATATCTTATCACTAGTCTTCAAAAAAGTTTCTTGAAGACAAAATGCAACAGGGTTGTGTTTATTTAAAAGTAAGCTGATTTCATCATAATTACATTTTAAACCTCAGCAGTTCCATTGAATGACCTTATTTGATTTTGATGTCACTTAGGCGGAAGTACGAGTTTACGGCCTTTGGGGTTGGCAGACCTTGGAGACTTTGGGAGTTCCAGATTTGCTGGATCATCAACCTCCATCTCCAAGTCTCCAAATCTGTTGTGCATTACAATCAGATCATCAGATGCTTTTGACTGCTTCCCTAAGCCGGGAGTTTTCTTTTTTCTTGCTGTCATGTCCGTGGCAGCAGTTCTGGGTGGTGACGAGAGTTCGTCGGATTTGACGAACCGTTGGAAGAGGTTTGGTGGACTCTTGGTTGCACCAGAGTCCGTCGATTTCGAAATAGATGAAGCAGATGTAGGAATTGTTGAGGATATAGATGAAGGAGTTTTAGGCTTGGAAGCCACAAGAGGTTTGGGAGCTACAGGAGGCTTATTTAAGAGGACCACAGTTTGTGAGGCTGAAGATGTTTTAGAGGAATTCTGAACAGAGAGTGGAATAGTATTAAATTTGTCGGAGTCGATTGGCCAGGTCAACACGGTCTGACCTGGTAGCTGGTTTCTCAACCCTACTCGCATCTGCATACGATTTTTCAGATGGAGCTGGCGGAGTAAGACTCTCAACAACTTTTCTTTTCAATCTTAACCTTCTGTATTTCCCTCTCGTGCTTCCACTTTGGACAATCCTTAAGAGAAACCCCGGTGAGACCCCTTGCAGTTAACGCAAGAGGCGGGATTTTTGCAATTCGCAGAGGGCACAGACAGGAGCAGCTCACTTGCATCTTTCTCTATGGTGACCAAAAAGTTGACAGTTAAAACATCGAAAAGGGTATGGAATAAAGGGTTAAACTGGTAGAATGATATATCCAGTCCTGATGGTCTTTGGAAGATTTGGTGTGCTGAAAGTAAGCACAAAAGTATTGGTAGGAGTGAGTTTGCCACCCCGCCTCGTACTGATGCGTGTTACCTCAGTCACACCTTGAGACTTAAGATTATGAATCATTTCTTCAAGAGTGCAGTGCTCCAGTACCCTGGAGCGTACTACCCTTTGAAGCATTGAGAGAAATGTGAGGAATAACCTCAACACGGATGTTTACAAAAGTTTGAATTTTAAGATTGTCAGAATGTGATTTTTTGGCACACTCAACAAGAAGTTCTCCATTATTGAGTTTTTTAACACTCCTTGTCTCACCGGCGATGCCAAGTAAAGCCTTGGAGATGGCAAAAGAAGAGAGTCTAGTTATAGGTTTGTCATCCTCTAGAGAGATAATATTTAGCAAATAAGGCCAATTTAAATGAGAAAAATATCCTCATCAGATTCAGACTCTTTTCGAAATCGTTTTATACTAGGAGTAGTTTTTTGTGCGTGTTTGGGTCCCATGATGGGGAATTGATATTCATTCTTCACGCTTCTCACCCACCTCGGAGTCCAACAAGGGGACATTTGCTGTGGATATCCGACAGACAAATGCCAAGAATATGTGAAGAGTATACTCATATAAAACTAACACATCAGACCCCCCATACCACCCAGCGGACATAACCCCTTAACTAAAAAGTCGAAGAGCCGCACTTATGTTCCGCCTAAAAGTGGCATGAATATAGCCATATAGTGTTCAGAAATACATGATTAGCCCTAGCGCCACCGCCATAAAGGATTCTTTCTACATTATGTTTAAAGAGGACATAATGAAAGGGGAGTAAGATATTAAATGAGAGGGATTGAGAGAGATGTGAATTAAACAAGAAGCTAGGATCCCATATAGCTGGCGTGACAAACTGATTGGGCTAATCTGACCGCCCGTCTAGTTGAAGTCCGGACACGAAGATTAAAAAGATGTTATAAGTACCACTATGACTTGTACTAACCCATATAGGTTGATCTAGCACTAAACTATAAACACACTTGGTTTATCTAATCTACCATAGTTGTGAGAAACTGAGTCAAGATTGATGCCATCGCTGGCACTAGCAAAGTAACATCAGTCATATCACACATTTGTTTTATTCCAAAACTGCAAGACAATAAACACCAGCCACTAAAGTGCAGTAGTTTAGTGTTTGTAGAGGGGGTACTTGTATTTGTAATTTCAATGGGGCTGTTCAGGAATGTACAGATAGAATTACATGATACATAAACCAGGCCATATAAATACTGTTACAATAGTAATCACCTCATAGTAATGGCACATTGTATGAAGAAGGTATTTAAAGGGACACATGGCAATCTTGAAGCACTGAAATTATTGTTTCGATTTACATATCCAGTATCATATTTAAAACTACTTACATATAAATAAATTTAATAATATTTAGTTTTCAATGTTTCTCACTGATTTTACCACAAGTTGAACATATATTATTGGTGCATTATTATCAATAGTTAATTACAAGTAAATTAATTTACTTCATATTTATTTTAGTGTAATTAATATTAATGATTGAACAAATGCAAGTTATGCAGAAGAACTAGCGGGATGCCGTAAGTTGTAAAATAATTAGATTGCCATGTGTACCTTTAAGAGAATTTATAATACAGATTGCATGAAGTCAATAAATAAGTTGAACAAGAGACAGATTTGTTGTTTTGTTTTGTTTCCAGAATCTTTAACAGAAATAATTGCACATGTTGGATTAGTTGAAAAGTAGAAAAGTCCATGTTTACTTTCAATATATATAACTTTGTATGCGAGGCTGTTGTACATCATAACCAATTTACCATCATTATTTGCTACAAAAGTCTATAATATCAGGGCTCCGGAAATATGGTTGCCCGACGCCCCGGGCAAGTGGAATTTGGGTGCGGGCAGGTGTCCTTCGCAAATCTGGTTGTCCGACCCCTCCCTCCCACTTTGACAGTTTGTCAAAACCTATTTGGTCGAGGAAAGTTTGAGGTGCCAATCAAAAATGTCCATGCGCCGATAGCATTAATAATATTCATCTCCCTATTTATACTGAAGTGTGTCCTCTACTAACATGATAAGACCATCCCAAAAATTAATCCAATTATAATCAAATTAATCCAATTATAATCGATAAAACGTAACCATTGTAAAGTTTGTAGTCTTCTGTTATGCATTATTTTACGCGCAACATCAATCATATGTTTAGCCGAACTTTCGAATTATGTTTGAAGAGTATAACCGCACCAAGATTTTATGCAACGCATATTGTGTATTGACGCTGAATGTTATCGGAAAAGGTAATGAATACACACTGATCAGTCCGCCAAGTACTTATAGCTGTGTAAAAGGTGAAACGCGGGTCATTGGAAATATGTAAACAAACAGCAATTTATAAACGATTACGGCAAGTACTGTACTATACACAAATAAAGTAGAAATTAATTACTGGCACTAATTAAGGAAGGTATGTGAATGCAGCGGGTTGCTTTATTGAAGTTATTTTGACACATATTATTAAACAAACTTTGTTTGCGAGTTTGTATTTTGTTTGGCACATTTGGTAACACGATTATCACTTTATTTGTGGCCTGGCGTTGAAGATTAAAGCTGAGTAGGCAGATGTTTTGTTTGCAGTTACTATAAAGGGAAACTTTTGAAAACACATTCGCGAATGTTGATGTAAAATTGATGATGTAATCAAAGGCGGTTTGGAAATGTGTGTAAAGGGGTCATTGTTTCTTTTGATATTCATGAGTTATGGTAATTCATAGGAATCGGACGTATTGTAAACATAGTACAGTATCCCCATATGTAGGTCCCCGCATGTATATAAAAATATATTTTAATATACTAGTAGTGGATAGTCAATGTGGTTTATTACATGCATTTACAATATTGCATTTTGAAATAAAATTATCTATCTATCAATATGTCCGATTCCTGTGGGTAATTACATGATGCAGTATTTAATAAATGATCCTTCATTATTTCAACAATCTAACAAAAAAAGTTACAAATTAACCATGTCTCTATTACGTTCCTTGTAAGGACAAAACCTAAACATGTGTCTAAAATTACTGAGGAAAATACACCTGGTGATCTTACAAATGTTGATTTGTGTGATTCTGGTGGTCAGTCTGACAGTGAACTTGGATTTAAGGATAGTAGTGATGGTGTTGATTTGTGTTCTCCCAGCCAATCTGAAAATGGATCTATTTCTCGTGATTCTCCAGTGAAATCCAGCCCTAAACGTAATCTACTACCCACCATAGATACGTCGGTGGCGCGCAGCGTCTAGAAAAGTTTGGTACGTTGACAAAGGCTTGATTTTGGGGCATATGACTTTTGAATTTGGGGCAAGTGACATTTTGGACAGGGCAAGTGGATTTTGAACAGGGCAAGTGGATTTTGAAAATCCACTTGCCCTGGGCAAGTGGATTTTCAAAATATTTCCAGAGCCCTGAATATACATTGTATTTAACCTTTAACTTCAGAAAGATTTGTTATCTGTGTTCCACACCCCAATAATTGCTGCAATTACCCCAAGTCAACTAAGCTGTTCACAAAATGACATTTTTAATCTACTGGTGTTGTGTTTTATCAAGAATGCAGTACCATAAATGACATTTTAATCTACGGGTGTCATGTTTTATCAAGAATGCAGTAGCATAGCATTTATATAAAAACAAATTGACAATAACTTGCTACTTAAAATAACTTCAATAAATAGTAATAATCTTTATTTCCTACATATATATGAACAATTAAAATGTAGAACAAAAACTAAAGGACAACAAAAAAAATGTTATCAGAAATTAACGCATTTTTAACAAACAAGAGGTCAATGACCTTGAAGCTCTACTGATTGATTTTGATTTCAGGAAGTAGTCGCTACAGACTTGTTTTTTGAAAAATTATTTTTAGCCGTGGCACGAGCGGACGGACGACGGATGATCACAATAGCTCACCCTTGAGCATGAGGCGAGTTAAAAAAAAGGTTTCTCGACAGACAGACGGACAGGCAACGGACGCTGCACCACGGCATAAAAAAAATGCACATTTTGCAATTTTCTTCAATGTCGCACAGCTTGTTACATACCAGACAGATACACTCCAGTGATTAAGTAAGATCTGATGGTTAAGTGCCCTTCCCACAGATAAAGTAGAAGGGCTTAGGTTCAAACACTAGATACATACCATCCTTTACTACTGTCAGAACACTCAGGGTTAGACATACGCTGCTCCTTGGCACACTTATTTTCATAACCCCAGCATTTCTTGTGAGAGAGTGCATCCTAAAATAGTGAAACATAATTATATCTGCATGTTTTGAAGAAAAAGCAGATAAACTGTGATCGCTCATGTCCATCCGTCTGTCAGTTGGTTTTGCTCATAACCCAAATTCGTCCATTAGTTGAAGGTGGGTGTTCATACTTGACACAGATGATGCCTAGACGACAAGAAAGGTGTCGTATCCAGGGTCTGACCACTGGTAACAGAGGTCAAGTTCAAA
The DNA here is from genome assembly GCA_037043455.1 of Cyrtodaria siliqua. Taxonomy (NCBI): domain Eukaryota; kingdom Metazoa; phylum Mollusca; class Bivalvia; order Adapedonta; family Hiatellidae; genus Cyrtodaria; species Cyrtodaria siliqua. Next base: position 143,659 of record JAWPHD010005011.1, read on the forward strand.
GCTACAGTTTCAAAAGATTTAATGAAATTTCTTTGCATTATTTCCGATTCCTCGTAACCTGAACTCCCATGCCAGTTAAAGGAGGGTGTTCATATCTGACACAGTGGTTACCTAGGATGTGTACATGACAGTGAAGTTATTATTATTATTATACCATATTTATATAGCACTCTTTTCATATATAACATACGTTCAAAAGTGCTTTACAAGTAAAACAATAATACATTCACACACAGTCAAAACTAAAAAAGAACAATACATGTATTAACTCTAAGATATGCGAAAATATTTAGTGGTAAAATATAAAACAACATATAGATTATATTGCTAAGATAAAGTTATAAATTAAAATCCATGTTTAAAAAATAGTACTGTCATAATAAGATCATAAAACAATGGTAATCATTTATGAAATAGTCCAGCTTAAAATACACATCAGCCACTATATATCATTAAAAAGAAATGAGTTTTCAGTGATCTCTTAAAAGAGTCAAGTGTGTTGGAATTCCGGATTCCCACTGGAAGCACGTTCCACAACATTGGAGCAGCAGTTGCAAAGCTACGGTCACCGTATGTAACTGTACGAGATCTTGGTACTACAAGAGTCAGAGTGTCACTTTGGGATCTTAAGTCACGCTGTGGTCTAGACACCTTTAACATGTTTTTGATGTAGCTTGGAGATTGGTCATTTAAGGCTTTATAGATGTGACTCAATATTTTAAAGTCAATCCGGTATTGCACTGGAAGCCAGTGAAGCTCCTTTAACACTGGTGTGATGTGGTCGAAATGAGATTTCCTAGTAATGATACGAGCTGCTGTATTTTGAACTGTTTGAAGTTTGTTCAAAATTGTCTTAGGTAGACCGCTAAGCAGGGAGTTACAATAGTCAAGTCTGGATGTAACAAGGGAATTTACAAAGGTTTTGGTTGCATCAATGGTTAGATATTGTCTAATGTGACCTATTTGTCGTAACTGGGCGTAACACGACCTACAAACAGCATTCACCTGTTGTTCCATGTCCATTTTGGAATCGAGAAATGCTCCCAGATTTCTAACACATGATGATGGTTTTATCTCAGAGTCTCCAACTTTAATAGATATGTCAGATATACACTCCACATTACGCTTGGAGCAAGACAATATAACGCCCCCTTAATGCAAAAAGGAGTCAAGTGACATTTTATACTTTTCGAGATAATCGAGTTTAAAGGTTTGAATGTAAATTACAAATCACAGAACTGTATTACAATGATGAAGTTTGCTGGTCATGTAGATATATATTAATGGTTTAAATTCATGATATGATTCAATTCGAAACGTTACTGGTATTATAATATTTTAAGCATTTAAGTAAAAACTCCTTTTTGCATCCAGCGATATTCAATTCTAACCATGCTAAAAGGAGTCATGTGACACTTGTACCCTTTTTGCATAACCATATAGTTAACATTGTAGCATTAAAAGGTTCATGTATACCTTTTGATATTTAGAAAGAAAAACAATTAATAATTATTATGAGTTGTATAGCTCTATTTAATGAAATATATAATGATTACAGTTCTTCACAAGCATGATAAGGGTTTATATATAGTCATTTTTTTAGCTCTACTGGCCAAGGGCCAGCAGAGCTTATGGGATGGTGTGTTGTCCGTCTTCCGTCGTCCGTCGTCCGTTAACTTTTCTTCAAACGACTTCTCCTCAGAAACCGCTTGGCTAATTTTGACCAAACTTCACATGAATGATCCTTAGATGAATGTTTTTTAGATTTGTTAAAATTAGGTCAGCACTACATCCAAGATGGCTGCCATTACCATATATGGTCGAAACCTTAAAAAATCTTCTTCTCCAGAACCGCTGGACAGATTTCAACAGTTTTTCTTTTAAAATGATCGCCAACACCTAGACTATCAAGTTTGTTCAAATAAAGTCCCCGGGGTCAAAAAAGTCAGTGCCCCGGGGGTCCAAAGTTTGTATATTGAGGTTTTGCATGTTATTCATACAGACATATAGGAAAAAACTTTAAAAAATCTTCTTCTCTGAAACCACAAGGCACAGAGCGCTCATGTATTACATGTAGCATCAGCTTATGGTCCTCTACTAAGTTTGTTCAAATGGTGACCCTGGGGTCAAATTTGTCCCCGCCCCGGGGGTCACAGTTTTACATAGACTTATATAGGATTTTTTTTTTAAAATCTCCTTCTTGGAAACTACAACAGCCAGAGGTTTGATATTTTGCATTTACTATAAGCTTATGGTCCTTTACCAAGTTTGTTCAAATGGTGACCCTAGGGTGACATTTGGCCCCGCCCCAAGGGTCACATGTTTTATATAGACATGTATAGGGAAAAACTTAAAAAATCTTCTTCTCTGAAACTGCAAGAGCCAGAGGTTTAATATTTTGCATTTGCTATAAGCTTGTGGTCCTCTACCAAGTTTGTTCAAATGCTGACCCAGGGGTCACATTTGGCCCCACCCCGGGGGTCACAGTTTTACATAGGCTTGTATAGGGAAAATCTGAAAAAGTTCTTCTGCTCTGGAACCAACTGGCACAGAGCTCTCATGTATTACATGTAGCATCAGCTTATGGTCCTCTACTAAGTTTGTTCAAATGGTGACCCTGGGGTCAAATTTGTCCCCGCCCCGAGGGTCACAGTTTATATAGGATTTTTTTTTTAAAAATCATCTTCTCGGAAACTACATACAAGTGCCAGAGGTTTGATATTTTACATTTATTATAAGCTTATGGTCCTTTACCAAGTTTGTTCAAATGGTGACCCTGTGGTCACATTTGGCCCCGCCCCAAGGGTCACATGTTTTACATAGACATGTATAGGGAAAAACTTAAAAAATCTCTGAAACTGCAAGAGCCAGAGGTTTAATATTTTGCTGTTGCTATAAGCTTATGGTCCTTTACCAATTTTGTTCAAATGCTGACCCTGGGGTTACATCTGGCCCCGCCCCGGGGTCACAGTTTTACATCAATGCTTGTTTTAAATGTTATAATTTCTTTTTTCTTTTTTTTATTATTTTTTTTTTTTTATATATATATTTTTTTAAATTTTTTAGCTCTACTGGCCAAGGGCCAGCAGAGCTTATGGGATGCTGTGTTGTCCGTCGTCCGTCGTCTGTCTGTCGTCTGTCGTCCGTTAACTTTTCTTCAAACGACTTCTTCTCAGAAACCGCTTGGCTAATTTTGACCAAACTTCACATGGATGATCCTTAGTTGAATGCTTTTTAGATTTGTTACAATTAGGTCAATGCTACATCCAAGATGGCTGCCATTACCATATATGGTCGAAACCTTAAAAAATCTTCTTCTCCAGAACCGCTGGACAGATTTCAACAGTTTTTCTTTTAAAATGATCGCCAACGCCTAGACTATCAAGTTTGTTCAAATAAAGTCCCCGGGGTCAAAAATGGCCATGCCCCGGGGGTCCAAAATTTGTATATTGAGGTTTTGCATGTTTTTCATATAGACATATAGGAAAAAACTTTAAAAAATCTTCTTCTCTGAAACCACAAGGCACAGAGCTCTCATGTATTACATGTAGCATCAGCTTATGGTCCTCTACTAAGTTTGTTCAAATGGTGACCCTGGGGTCAAATTTGTCCCCGCCCCAGGGGTCACAGTTTTACATAGACTTATATAGGATTTTTTTTAAAAAAATCTTCTTCTCGGAAACTACAAGAGCCAGAGGTTTGATATTTTGCATTTACTATAAGCTTATGGTCCTTTACCAAGTTTGTTCAAATGGTGACCCTCGGGTCACTTTTGGCCCCGCCCCAAGGGTCATATGTTTTACATAGACATGTATAGGGAAAAACTTAAAAAATCTTCTTCTCTGAAACTGCAAGAGCCAGAGGTTTAATATTTTGCATTTGCTATAAGCTTGTGGTCCTCTATCAAGTTTGTTCAAATGCTGACCCAGGGGTCACATTTGGCCCCACCCCGGGGGTCACAGTTTTACATAGGCTTGTATAGGGAAAAACTGAAAAAAATCTTTTTCTCTGGAACCACATGGCACAGAGCTCTCATGTAATACATGTAGCATCAGCTTATGGTCCTGTACTAAGTTTGTTCAAATGGTGACCCGGGGGTCAAATTTGTCCCCGCCCCGAGGGTCACAGTTTTACATAGACTTATATAGGATTTTTTTTTTAAAAATCTTCTTCTCGCCAACTACAAGAGTCAGAGGTTTGATATGTTACATTTATTATAAGCTTATGGTCCTTTACCAAGTTTGTTCAAATAGTGACAATAGTGACCCTGGGGTCACATTTGGTCCAGCCCCAAGGGTCACATGTTTTACATAGACATGTATAGGGAAAAACTTAAAAAATCTTCTTCTCTGAAACTGCAAGAGCCAGAGGTTTAATATTTTGGTGTTGCTATAAGCTTATGGTCCTTTACCTATTTTGTTCAAATGGGGACCCTGGGGTCACATCTGGCCCTGCCCCGGGGATTCACAGTTTTACATAAATGCTTGTAGAGGGAAAAACTGAAGAAAAAAAATCTTCTCTGGAACTGCAAGAGCCAGAGGTTTAATATTTTGCATTTGCTAAAAGCTTATGGTCCTTTACCAAGTTTGTTCAAATGGTGACCCTGGTGTCACATTTGGCCCCGTCCCAAGGGTCACATGTTTTACATAGACATATATAGGGAAAAACTTAAAAAATCTTCTTCTCTGAAACTGCAAGAGCCAGAGGTTTAATATTTTGCTGGTGCTATAAGCTTATGGTCCTTTACCAATTTGGTTCAAATGGGGACCCTGGGGTCACATCTGGCCCCACCCCGGGGGTCAGTTTTACATAAATGCTTGTATAGGGAAAAACTGAAAAAAATCTTCTTCTCTGGAACTGCAAGAGCCAGAGGTTTAATATTTTGCATTTGCTGTAAGTTTATGGTCCTTTACCAAGTTTGTTCAAATGGTAACCCTCGGGTCACATGTTTTTCATAGACATGTATAGAGATTATTTTTTTTTTTAAATATTTTTTTTTGAATGTTTTTTTTGATTTTTTTTTTTGAATTTTTTTTTTTGAAATATCTTCTCTTTTTTTTATGAAATGTTTTGCAATTTTTTTTTTTTTTAGCTCTTTGTTCGACCAGTCGGACCAGTAACAGAGGTGTTCTTGATTTAGTTAAACATGCTATATGTTGCCTCGTTGATACGGTTGGGCCTTCATTTTTCATCTGATCTTTACCAAACTTTACCAGATTCTTTAGTTATGGCCTTTGATTTAGTTAAAAAGCTGTTTTTTGCCCGAAACTTTCAAAAAAACGTAAATGGCAGTCACTCACTTCATTGATGTTATAAGAGCCATGTTAGCCAGTAGAGCGTCCACAGGCCCTCTTGGGCCTCTTGTTTATAACAAAAACGAACAATGTGTTCATACATTCCGAGGTTATTGTTGTTCAGTGTTTTTGTGTCCTGATCTGCTGTTTAATTGTTATATATGCAGTAATCAACTGCCAGTAGGAGTTATTATGTGTATTCCTCATCTGTTTCTTCATCAACAGATGGGCCAGGATTCCTGTTACTATCATTTCATAGTATTGGTGAATACTTCTGGGATAATCCCCCGTTCACACAAACCAACCAGATCTTGTTTCTTTTTGACCGAGATCGGTTGTTTCGATTCATAGCAAAACCCAATGTCCGAATCTTTCTCTGGCCATCTAACTTGGTGATCTCTCCTTCGTACTCCTTTTGACTGGATTTCAATTTCTATGAAGGAGTTGGGGTCAAATGTGTAGTTTAAAAACAGTGATTTTGGATGATCATGTCGTGCCTGGATCCAACGTATATATAGCCAATTGATTTTTATTTCGGTTGGTGTGGACTTGAAATTCAGTGATCAGTTCTTCACAAAAGATTTAAAGTCAATAACATTATCGTACTTTAATGGAACTGCTATATACGGCTTTGAATTTCGTGCAATGCAGACAATAGTACTTCATTGTGAGGGCACACAATTTGATGTGTTCTTTTTGGCCACTTCAATTGCTCCATGGACACTGTCACATTCCATCTGGGAATGGCCAGACTGCAGGAACTTGTGATTAGGTATCTGCAGTTGTGGCAGTTTGTTAATGGCATACACATACGAGGCAACAACAAATTGGTTTCGATTTTGACTGCCACATGTGTCTGAATAATATGTGATCTCTTTAATCAATGAATTCGATGAACACACCGATTCTGTATTTTTTAATAAACATGTAGCTATTTCACTGGATCCTCTCTTACCCTGATTTTGTTTTTTTCCGGACTTGCTTGTGCAGTGTGGCGGCAGTAAAACGTCTCCCCGCGCTTGCAATCAGTATTGTTATTCATTGTGTGACAAAATGTTTTGTACATACTGTGAAAAGTACCCAACACTGGCAGGGAAAAATGTGTTTGTGACTGGGACTGACAGATACAGACTTGATCCTATTAGGTCCCATCAAACAAGTTAATTCTGATCATGTTAGTGTTGTTTTGTTACTATCCTTATAGGATTTTGCCGTTACAAATATTATATATTAACCAATAATTTACGAAAAAAATATGGGGCCTGTCCAATTTTAATCAGGGCCTGTCCATTTTAAATCAGGGCCTGTCCATTTTCAGAAGCAACAAGCCCTGGGCCTGTCCAATTTTAATCAGGGCCTGTCCATTTTCAGAAGCAACAAGCCCTGGGCCTGTCTTAAAAATTTTTTCTATGAGCACTGAACAGACGGATAATCCCATAAGCTCTGGCCAGTAGAGGTAAAAATCACCTACCTACCCATTTATGAAATCCTATGTCAGAAAACAGCAAACATATATTTTTTTAATGATGGCCTCATGTTCACAAGCCAAAAGTTAACAAGACGGAAGGAAGACAGACAATATGTCATTACATAAGCTCACCTGGGCCAGTAGGGCGAAACATGCGGTTGGGGGAGGGAATTTTTTTTTTTTTTATCTCAGTTGGGAAATCTGTCAGTATTTAGTTTTTGACCTCAATTGGGAAATCATTAAAAACATTTGTTTTCAGGGTAGTTGTGGGTTCAACGCAAGCTCATTGCTATCTATTGAATACTGAGATCACGTGACTGAGATGCTATTGCATGCCTTGATACATGCTAATTGTGTCTCTTACTAGAAAATGTAACACTATTTCAGTTACTATATATTTTAATTGGATGCAGATGACACCAGCAAAAACATTGCTTGAATGGTAACAATAGCTCTGTTTTTTTTGTTGTTTTTATTTTATTTGTCATTAATATCTTACCTTATATGGACAATGCTCATCCTTCTCACACAGTGACTTTATATCTGGGTTGTTAGTAAAGAAATAAGGCACGTGATGGTCCGGTAAATTGATACTTCTCCAGTCATAACAATGGCAACTACACATGAAAAGAGTCAACAAATGGCACATCCCTGTGAATATCCGACTCATTCTGTAAAAATATTACAAGTAATGTAATGAAATGTTATATGAAGGGTAATTTTTTTTTCCAAAATTTAAAACAAGAGGCCTGTGACAGCCTGTAGTTAGTGACCCAATGGTAAACAAGAGGCCGAAGAGGGCCTGTATTGCTATATGGAGTCTGTGGTTGTGGGTGGAATATTAGTTGTTGTGGCACTAGTGACAAAACTATTTGCCCTGCATTGAGTAACAAAACCCGTTTTATAAATGCATTCACATTTGAAAGATAGAACCCTTTTGTTATGTTTTTTTTAACCAATTTCTCACTGCCCCAGCAGATGGAATCTAAATATGGAAACTTATTGTGCACCTACCGGTACACATCCTTAACTAAGAAATACACAACACATGAACATGAAATCTCAAATGGTATGGACGAAGTTAGCATCACAATTAAGGCGGAAACCCCGTTACAATAAATTACTGCAAGTTCCCCAAGTTGCACTCCTGTAGAGGAGCCGCTTTATGCAGGTGGTCAAAAGTCATTTGTTTCAATTATGTTGTGCCTCGAGTCCCTAAATAACCATACCAAATTAGAACTTGAGGTTGTTTTTAGTTAAAAAAACAACGATGATATGCGCAACTAGACTTGGTAATGATCCTCACTGCCAAGTTTCGTTGAAATCCACCCAGGGGTTCAGGAGAACTAGTCAGTACAAAAGTAGTGTATTAAAACCGTTAAAGGGCCACAACTCCACCAAAAATCATTCAACTGGAACATGACAATGACATGTACAACTAGGCTTGGTACTGATCATTCCTGTCAAGTTTCACTGAAATCCAGCCAGGGGTTCAGGAAAACAAGTCAGGATACAGTTTGTGTATAAGGGGCCTGAACTCTTTCAAAAATAATTTGACCGGCGATGATATGCGCAACTATGCTTGGTACTGATCCTCCCTGCTAAGTTTAGGTGAGCCAGAGGTTTAGGAGAACTAGTCAGTACAAAGTTGGTGTATTAAAACCTTAAAAGAGTCACAACTTGCCAAAAATCATTTTATACAACGATATGCGCAATCAAGTTTCGTTGACAGCCGACCAGTGGTTGGAGGTGAACTAGTCCGGACAAAGTTTATAATAATAATAATAATAATAACAATAAATTCTTTATTTCATGAAGGTACAACTCATTAAGATTATACAAACAATTGCACAACACTTATCTTCCATGAGGCCTTCTGATAACAACAGCAACTTATAAACAATAGCAAGTTTAATTTGAGCAGAACACCTGTTATCTTGAAATAGAAATAATTTATAATTGTGTTTGAAAGCATAAATAGAAACAGAAGTCCGGATAAGTTTGTGAATTAAAACCTTTAAAGAGCCAACAAGAGCTGTCGGAGAACAGCGCAGCTCGACTATTCGATTTTTCAGAGAATAATAAATTATATATCTAGTATATACCATCAGAAAACAAGGAAACAAGGCTAAAACTATGTGGGAGTGGGGTTGGGGGACTGGGCTTGTATAGAAACTCGGGCCGATATAAAATTATTGTTAGAATCTCATACAAATTATAGTAAAATTAAAAGCAGTGTGTGAATTTTTTTATTTTTTTTATTATTGATATTTCATCTGTGTATCTGAATTTAATCTAAATTGTTTTATATGTAAATGATTGCATTAAAATTAAAATTTTAATATCCAAATAATGGAAGATAAAATGAAAACAATTTCCCACCCCCATGTCCTCCATATGAGGGGAGCCCGTAAACCAATGGTGGGCAGGGAGGAGGCGCATCATTGATATAGGTGTAGATTTGATAAAACAATACAACAAAGACGTGTAAACAAGAGGGCCATGATGGCCCTATATCGCTCACCTGAGTAAATCTGAACCAATACAAAAGGGCCAAGATGGCCGGCCCTAAAGCGATCACCTGAGTACTGGCACATTATCGAACTTCTGGTTAAGATTGTTCAAGAAATGTGGGCTCTGTTGTGTATAACAACATTGATATAGACGGTTTAAGACCCTGACAAAGTTTGCTAAAGATCAAATACAAAATGAAGGTGCTAGAGAGTAACACCTTGGGCAGAGCCAAATGTGACCCCAGGGCTATATGTAATATATGAGAGCTGTGTGCTTTGTGGTATTAGAGAAGAAGATTTTTTTAATTTTTCCCTATACAAGTCTATGTAAAACGTGACCCCTGGGGCGGGGCCAAATGTGAACCCAGGGTCACCTTTGGAACAATCTTGGTAAAGGACCATAACAGTATAGTAAATGCAAAATATTAAACCTCTGGCTCTTGTAGTTCCAGAGAAGAAGACTTTAATGTAAAACTGTGACCCACCGAGTGGGGTAAAATTTTACCCCAGGGTCACCATTTGAACAAACTTGGTAGAGGACCATAAGCTTATAGCAAATGCAAAATATTAAACCTCTGGCCCTTGCAGTTCCAGAGAAGAAGATCTATTTCAGTTTTTCCCTATACAAGCCTATGTAAAACTGTGACCCCCGGGACGGGACGGGACAAATGTGACCCCAGGGCTATATGTAATATATGAGAGCTGTGTGCTTTGTGGTATTAGAGAAGAAGATTTTTTTAATTTTTCCCTATACAAGTCTATGTAAAACGTGACCCCTGGGGCGGGGCCAAATGTGAACCCAGGGTCACCTTTGGAACAATCTTGGTAAAGGACCATAACAGTATAGTAAATGCAAAATATTAAACCTCTGGCTCTTGTAGTTCCAGAGAAGAAGACTTTAATGTAAAACTGTGACCCACCGAGTGGGGTAAAATTTTACCCCAGGGTCACCATTTGAACAAACTTGGTAGAGGACCATAAGCTTATAGCAAATGCAAAATATTAAACCTCTGGCCCTTGCAGTTCCAGAGAAGAAGATCTATTTCAGTTTTTCCCTATACAAGCCTATGTAAAACTGTGACCCCCGGGACGGGACCAAATGTGACCCCTGGGTCACCACATTTGAACCAAATTGGTAGAGGACCATGAGCTTATAGCAAATGCAAAATATTAAACCTCTGGCTCTTGCAGTTTCAGAGAAGAAGATTTTTTAAGTTTTTCCCTATACATGTCTATGTAAAACATGTGACTCTTGGGGCGGGTCCTAATGTAATGTGACCCAAGGGTCACCATTTGAACATGTAATGTGACCCAAGGGTCACCATTTGAACAAACTTGGTAAAGGACCATAATTTTATAGTAAATGCAAAATATCAAACCTCTGGCTCTTGTAGTTTCCGAGAAGTTTTTTAAAAAAAATTCCTATATAAGTCTATGTAAAACTGTGACCTCCGGGGTGAGGACAAATTTGACCCCAGGGTCACCATTAGAACAAACTAAGTAGAGGACCATAAGCTGATGCTACATGTAATACATGAGAGCTCCGTGCAATGTGGTTCCAGAGAAGAAGATTTTTTTCAGTTTTTCCCTTTACAAGCCTATGTAAAACTGTGACCCCCGGGGCAGGGCCAAGTATGAGCCCTGGGTCACCATTTGAACAAACTTGGTAGAGGACCATAAGCTTATAGCAAATGCAAAATATTAAACCTCTGGCTCTTGCAGTTTCAGAGAAGAAGATTTTTTTAGTTTTTCCCTATACATGTCTATGTAAAACATGTGACCCTTGGGGCGGGGCCAAATGTGACCCGAGGGTCACCATTTGAACAAAATTGGTAAAGGACCATAAGCTTATAGTAAATGCAAAATATCAAACCTCTGGCTCTTGTAGTTTCCGAGAAGAAGATTTTTTTTCCCCCCTATATATTAAGTCTATGTAAAAATGTGACCCCCGGGGCGGGGACAAATTTGACCACAGGGTCACCATTTGAACAAACTTAGTAAAGGACCATAAGCTGATGCTACATGTTATACATGAGACCTCTGTGCCTTTTGGTTTCAGAGAAGAAGATTTTTTTTAAAAAAATTCCTATATGTCTATATGAAAAACAGGCAAAATCTCAATATACAAACTTTGGACCCCCGGGGCATGGCCATTTTTGACCCCAGGGACTTCATTTGAACAAACTTGATAGTCTAGGAGTTGGTGATCATTTTAAAAGACTGTTGAAATCTGTCCAGCGGTTCTTGAGAAGAAGATTTTTTAAGGTTTCGACCATATATGGTAATGGCGGCCATCTTGGATGTCGTGCTGACCTAATTTTAACAAATCTAAAAAGCATTCATCTCAGGATCATCCACGTGAAGTTTGGTCAAAATTGGCCACGCGATTTCTGAGGAGAAGTCGTTTGAAGCAAAAGTTAACGACGACGACGGACGAAGAGTGATCCCAATAGCTCACCTTTGAGCCTTCGGCTCAGGTGAGCTAAAAAACATTAAAAAAAACAACATTTGGGTGGTGGGATTGTTGGTGGGCGAAACATATTGATAAACTGATAAAACAAAACAACAGAGATATATGCAAAAACAAACAAACATAAAAAAACATGCAGGTGGTGGTGAAAAAAATTACAAAAAATAGTTTCGAGTGGTGTGTAAAAATGGGTAATCGGCCTCTAAGACCAAGGTCATGAAGATCATTCATAATACCATATTTCCATGCAGTATCATAAGCTTTCTCCAAGTCAAAAAATACAGCGACTAGATGTTCTTTTTTTATGAAAGCTTCCCTAATAATAATCCGAGCCTTCTCTGACCTTCCCAGCCCTTTTTACGACTTTTGATATTTCATCTGGCTGTGTACCGAAAAAAGAGAAGAAAAAAGAAGGCTTTTAGGGTCAGAGAAGTCTCGGATTACCCTAATATCTATCTATCTATCTATGGATACTGCATCACCCTCTTTCGAAGATTATGTGCAGGTGCGCGTCTGTGCGGTTGTGAGTAATGTAAAAGATGATAAAAGAAAGAGTAAAATAAGGTGAAGGTGAAATAAAGATGAAAGTGTTATGTATGTTAAAAGTTCGATGAAGAACAAAGTGATATTTAAAAGATAAAAGACAGCGTTTTAATTTATGGCATTTGGTGGCTAACAGAGCAAACTGCCGGCTTGAACAAATCTAAGCTAGGCAGCATGGCAATGCTAGTCGGCAGGCTGTTCCATTGTACCACAGCAAGCGGAAAGAATGAATATTTGTAATAGTCAACGCGTGTGTGTATTTGACGAAAAGCTAATGGATGTGACAGTCTAGATAGTCTCAAGGGATGCTGGACATATGACGGCATTTGGATGGCAACTAGCCCATGGATGATTTTGAAAAATAGGCAAAGTCGGGCGTCGGAACGTCTGTCCTCGAGAGAGCGCCATTTCAGGTTATTTAGCATAGTTGTGACACTGGATTGATAGGAGTAATCATTGTGTACCCACCTCGCGGCTCTTCTTTGCACCATCTCCAACTTGTCTATATTGTGTTTCGTATATGGGCTCCACACTGGGGAGGAGTACTCTATCACTGGGCGGACTAGTGCTTTGTATGCGGTTGCTCTTATACCTGGGTTTTTGCTTCTGATGTTTCGCTTTATGAAACCCAGAGTTCTGTTTCCAGATGTACTTGCCTTCTGAATATGGTTGTTCCAGGTAAGATCGCTGCTGATGTTGACACCAAGGTATTTGGCACTGCTGACTGTTTCCAGTAATTGACCATGTAGTATGTATGTTGATGGGATAGGAGTTTTTGACCGTGTAATTTGAATAAGAATACACTTACCTGGGTTAAACTCCATATCCCATTTATCTTCCCAAAGAGAGAGTTTGTTGAGATCTTGCTGCAAAAGTTGAGCATCTTTTAAACTAGAAACAGCTAGATACACTGCAGTGTCATCTGCGAATAGTCTTACTTTGGACTTTATGTTATCAGGTAGATCATTTATGTAGATCAAGAATAGGATCGGACCTAGTACTGAGCCTTGGGGTACACCTGAAGTAACTGGTACCGGGTCTGATTCTTCATTTTCAATTATTACCTGCTGCAATCTGTTTGATAGAAAAGCTTTGCAAGGTATCGCTTCTGATTCCATATTGGTGGAGTTTGAGCAAAAGTTTTTCGTGATTTACCTTATCAAATGCCTTGCTAAAGTCAAGCAAAATGAGGTCTGTTTGGTGCCCATTTGCTGCGTTTCGTAGCAGGTCCTCAACCAGCATAATCAGCTGTGTCTCGCATGACCGTTTAGAGCGGAACCCATGCTGCAAGTCGTACAGTATGTTGTGTTTGTCCAGGTGTGTCACAACGTTCGAGGCAATGATATGCTCTAGAACTTTGCATAAAATGCAGGTTAAAGAAATAGGCCGATAGTTTGCAGCATCGCATTTCTCACCTTTTTTAAAAAGGGGACAAACATTTGCACTGTTCCAGTCTTTTGGGACTCTTCCGGAGTCAATAGATTGTTGAAAAATTACCTTAATAATGGGGGCTATCTGGTCACGGAGCTGCTGTAGCACCAGGGGCTTTATATTATCTGGACCGGCTGCTTTGTGGGGGTTCACAGAGAGAATGATTTTTGGCATTATTGGGTGCCGATTCCTGTCTTGCTCTGGAACAGAAGTGGCTGGTAGCTTACCTTGGTCAGTATAGTCTTGTACGGCCATCCCAGACAACTGTTGGAGTCGAAGGGGGCTTTTTGGGGTAAACACAGAGTTGAACTGTTGGTTCAAGATGTTTGACTTTCCTGTGTTGTCTGTACACAGTTTACCATCTTTCAAAAGAGGGGATATTCCTGTGGAGTCTTGTTTGGAATTCTTGAGTACGGAAAACAATTTCTTGGAAGTAAAGGATGACTTACTATTTTCTGGATCCTCGCTATATGAAAGTCCAAGAATAGAGTCAATGTAGGCATCATGGGCTTCTTTCAGTTTACATTTCACTGCATTTTTAACATCCAAGAAAGCTTGTCTATCCTTTGGTGTTCTGTACCTTTTATATTTCTGGAATAAGCTATCCCGCTTTCGTATAACTCTTTTTATATCCTGAGTCATCCAGGGAAGTGAGGGTTTACTGTTTATGGTCTTTTGGGGTACATAAGTTGAAATACCTGTTTGAATGGCCAGCTTAAATTCAACCCATAACTTACCATGAACTCCTCTTTGAAATCAGCCATGTGCTGTTCAAAGCCTTCCCAATCCGCTTTTTTGTACATGGACATAATTCTAGGTTTTTGTTTGTTTACATGGGGCCTGATGTTCACCTCTGAGTAGACAATGTCATGGTCTGCAATGCCAGGTAGGATACTCACTTTGTTTACTAGGGTGGGGTTGTTCGTAATAAATGATTCAAATCGAATGAGATTGTCTGTTGTGCCTCGTTGGCGCCGGAATCCACTTTGATATCAGCTTGTTGGATTCCAGGTACCAAACGAGACTCTCATTAATCATTTGTTCCATGGTTTTACATATACAACTCGTTAAAGGGAGTACATCAGGCTTTTCAAAGGGGTCTAGGGGTCCGACTTAAATTTGACAAATAATGATATTTTTTATTTTAAAGCGCCTAAACATAATGAATGATCCTAAAAATGACCCCTTAGTTACAAGGAAATTCATTCTGTACAGCAATACGTGCTATCCTAGGTTACGCACCAGGGTTAATTTCAGCATTTATGCCCGATTCCATCCTAGCTTTATGGTGTATTCGAAGTTTAAACCTTAACAATATGGTTCCAACATCATATTTTGATGGATATAAGTGTTTTATAATGAATTGGAACATTTTTATAATTTAAGATATTTCTAGAAAAATCCTGATGTACTCCCTTTAAAGCAATAGGGCGATAATTTATTGGGTCCGTATGATCCTTTCCAGGTTTGGGGACTGGAATAACGATTGCTTCCCGTTGTTTGAAAATTATATAACGAAAAACGAGAGAGAGATTTGGCAATGGCAAAAGGATACATTTAGTCTGCCTACCTTTCACAAAATAGTGTGTGTTCTGTTGTTGTTGTTTTTTGTCCACAGAGTTTTTAAACTTTATTGACACACGGTTACTTCCGGTATTGTTATGCGTACGGAACTGCGCATGAAAATTTATCACGTGGGACAAGTTTGGCCAATCAAATCATTTATTTTCACACCGTCTGGGAGTGCGGGTCACAACCTCTGACCTTTTCGCTGTCTGGGAAAATAATTTGTGAAAATAGGATTTTTCATTGTTTTTCTTCGAATTTGGTACGTATATTCATTCGTTTTATATCAGTTAAGTTACTATAAGCTTTCTTTATTCAAAAATGACCCCTTTGGTGGCTACACTTTCTGTTACGTTGGGGTTGGAAAAATCAAAACAGTCTTTCTAAGCGCCATTCTTTCGAATTGAAAATCGTTTAATCGAGGTGGTTTAGCTTTGAGGCACACCATATTATAATTGTTCCTGTGTTTTTATTCTCATATGATGCGGTGCCCGATTCTGAAATGAATGTCATTGTTATTGTATCCTACTATGTTGACAGAAATGTACTCACATGGCAAATATAGAGGTGCATGACCTTTGTGTGTTTGTCCCCATGACACGGTCAATAGTTTGAACAGCGTTATAAATAAGTTAGATTGATAATTTTTGAAAGAGTATGGTCTTATTTAATGGTCGGAACTGATATTTATTTTGCTTTCATGTGCTTAATGGGAAATTGTGTTGTGAAAAACGATATATATATTATATATTGATTTCGATGACCTTTGCCCTTTAGCTGCAGAGCTGAGTGATATCTGGATCAACTGCATATTTTATGCTTATTAAATATGTCTGGACTCCGCCTTCTTTTTTCCACATGATAAATTAATAGAACATTTTAATATAAGCCTATATATAAATATATTAAAAGAACATTTTAAATACTTGTATATAAAACAATTTGTAGACCAAAAACCGGTGTCACGAAACACCCAAATCTACCTATTTCCACCAAATCCATCCAAATCTACCTCTAAACATCACAATCCATCAATCTTACCCCACCCTTAACCCATGATCCTAACTTCATTAAATGCAATTAAGTATTTCATTTTCCATTTTATAAAGTAACTTACGTTTCAAAAAAATTCGTAATTCATAATTATAATTATTACTAAAACATGGTTAACCATTCAGTATAGAATTTCAGTAGAATTAATACCATTCAGTATAGAATTTCAGTAGAATTAATATCAATTTATATGCAGGTTTCTGGAAATATTTTGGGTGTGGGCAAGTGACCTTCACAAATCTGGTTGCCTGCCACTTGCCCGACGGACATTTCCATTCCAGAACAAATCAAGTGGCAAATTAGCCATATCAGAATTTCAATTTGATAACTGAATAAAACTGGCCGCTGTTTTTCGCCGCTAGCGATTGTTAATAAGATCAAACAACTTTCGGTACAATCAACATTCTCGCCCCAGGCAGTTTAATTTGTGGCATTATTTAAATAAACAACTAATTAACCCACACGCGCATTTCACATCGTTTGAAAACAACACCGTATCACAATATCCTGACACGACCATCAGATGTGTGTCCATCGGCCAATGAAATCGCGGCATTTATGTCCGTGGCCTTCCAACCATAATCATAGCTACTTTCAGAAATCGTTTCCAAATAATCTCTGAACGTCATTTGGACAAATCAGAAAACTCTTTCTTAATTTGCAAATTTAATGTGTCAAAATAATGATTGACAGACCCACGTGACGTTATGTTTTTGTTTAGATAATCTTGCCGAAGATTTTTTCGTAACAATAATACATTTTTTTTACTCGAAGCGTTCGTTTATCAATGCGCTTTTATGAGGTATTTGGTGTATTTCATTGATATAGTCTGTAATTAAACGTATATATATATGGAAGTGCATACTACACAAATAAGTTGCATAACTTAGCGATGTGAGCATGTCATGGGTTTTCGCGATTTCAGAACAATCACGGAACCTTTTTTTCAAGTTCTGAACTTTCGGTTTTTATAATAAAGCGGAATAAAATGATTTAAGTAACACAAAGATGTAATAGACGCACAAAATAAGAAAATGCAGCCATTTGATTTTTATATCAATAAATGCAATGTATTAACTTATTCATAAAAAACATTCTCCCTTTCTTTTCTAAGTATAATGGTCCAACTTGGCCGTGCCCCGGGGCGTCCAAAGTTTGTATATTGAGGTTTTTCATATAGACATATATAGGAAAAAACTTTAAAAAATCTTCGCTGAAACCACAAGGCACAGAGCTCTCATGTACTACATGTAGCATCAGCTTATGGTCCTCTACTAAGTTTGTTCAAATGCTGACCCTGGGGTCATATTTGTCCAAACCCCGGGGGTCACAGTTTTACATAGACTTATCTCGGATTTTTTAAAAAAAAATCTTCTTCTCGGAAACTACAACAGCCAGAGGTTTGATATTTTGCATTTACTATAAGCTATGGTGACCCTCGGGTCACATTTGGCCCCGCCCAAAGGATCACATTTTACATAGACATGTATAGGGAAAAACTTAAAAAATCTTCTCGGAAACTGCAAGAGCCAGAGGTTTAATATTTTGCATTTGCTATACGCTTGTGGTCTTCTTCCAAGTTTGTTCAAATGGTGACCCAGGGGTCACATTTGGCCCCACCCCGGGGGTCACAGTTTTACATAGGCTTGTATAGGGAAAAACTGAAAAAAATCTTCTTTTCTGGAACCACATGGCACAAAGCTCTCATGTATTACATGTAGCATCAGCTTATGGTCCTCTACTAAGTTTGTTCAAATGGTGACCCTGGGGTCAAATTTATCCCCACCCCGAGGGTCCCAGTTTTCAGGTGTTTTTTTTACAAATAGGGGAAGGCGCCTAGGCCCTTTCAGAGGGGAAAAAAGCGCGATTTTTTCGATTTAGGAAAAAAAAATCTTGCGATAATTTTGCCAGTTGTGCGACATCGCTGATAAAAGTTCACAAAATATACCGGAAACCACAACAGTTACTATCCTTGTTATTAGTCATTGTCGTAAAGTGTTCTACGATAAACAATTGCGATGCGTCGAAGGCGATTTATTGTTTTTTTTGCCCATGATTTTTTTTTTTTTTTAAAAATAGGGGAAAAATGTAGGTTCCCCAGATAGGGGAAGACCCCGGTATCCGGCGTCAGTCATATAGTAAAAAAAAAACTGGTTTTACATAGACTTATAAAGGATTTTTTTTTTAAATCTTCTTCTCGGAAACTACAAGAGCCAGAGGTTTGATCTTTTATATTTATTATAAGCTTATGGTCCTTTGCCAAGTTTATTCAAATGGTGACCCTGGGGTCACATTTGGCCCCGCCCCAAGGGTCACATGTTTTACATAGACATCCAGGGTTTAACACTGATTTTTAGCTCAACTGATCAGAGATCAGCGGAGCTTATGCCGTGGTGCGGCGTCCGTCGTCCGTCTGTCCGTCTGTCTGTCTGTCCGTAAACTTTTATTTGTAGCGACTTCACAGCTGAAACTACTGGATGGATATTCATGAAACTTTACAGAAATGTTGCCCATAAAGTCTAGTTGATCCTAGCAAAAATTCATGTTGATGTGAAATCCAAGATGGCCGCCAAAGCTAAAAATAGAGTTTTAAAATACAAGTTTGTAGCGACTTCTTCTTGAAAACTATAAGTGATATTGATATGGGACTTTTTCTAAAATGATCAGCATGACATGATGTTGATCCTAGTCAAAAATCGTTTTGATTCAACGTTAAACATGGCTGCCAGCGGCCATCTTTGTTTACATAGAGTTATATAGTAAAAACTTGTAGCGACTACTTCTCTGAAACTACTTGGCGGATTGTCATGAAACTTTACAGGAATGTTGCTCTTGATGTCTAATTGATCCTAGAAAAATTTCAGGTCGGCCGGAAATTCAAGATGGCCGTCACAGCTAAAAATAGATTTTTAAAAAATAAGTTTGTAGCGACTACTTCTTGAAAACTATAAGTGATATTGATATAGGACTCTTTCTAAAATGATCAGCATTACATGATGTTGATCCTAGTCAAAAATCGTTTTGATTCAACGTTAAACATGGCTGCCCGGCCATTTTTGTTTACATAGAGTTATATAGTAAAAACTTGTAGCGACTACTCCTCTGAAACTACTTGGCGGATTGTCATGAAACTTTACAGGAATGTTGCTCTTGATGTCTTATTGATCCTATCAAAATTTCAGGTCGGCCGGAAATTCAAGATGGCCGTCACAGCTAAAAATAGATTTTTAAAAAATAAGTTTGTAGCGACTACTTCTTGAAAACTATAAGTGATATTGATATGGGACTTTTTCTAAAACGATCAGCATGACATGATGTAGATCCTTGTGGAAAATTATTTTGATTCGACGTTAAACATGGCTGCCAGTGGCCATCTTTGGTTACATAGAGTTATATAGTAAAAACTTGTAGCGACTACTCCTCTGAAACTACTTGACGGATGTTCATGAAACTTCACAGGAATGTTGCACTTGATGTCTAGTTGATCCTAGAAAAATTTCAGGTCGGCCGGAAATTCAAGATGGCCGCCACAGCTAAAAATAGATTTAAAATAAATAAGTTTGTAGCGACTACTTCTTCAAAACAATAAGAGATATTGATATGGGACTTTTTCTAAAATGATCAGTATGACATGATGTTGGTCCTTGTCGAAAATCTTTTTGATTTGACCTTAAACATGGCTGCGATGTTTACATAGAGTTATATAATGAAAACTTGTAGCGACTACTTCTTTGAAACTACCTGACGGATTTTCATGAAACTTCACAGGAATGTTGCTCTTAATGTCTTATTGATCTTAGCAAAATTTCAGGTCGGCCGGAAATTCAAGATGGCCGCCACGGTTAAAAATAGATTTTCAAAAAACAAGTCTGTAGCGACTACTTCCTGAAATCAAAATCAATCAGTAGAGCTTCAAGGTCATTGACCTCTTGTTAATTTTAGGGGTCCCCAGGACTCAATGAATTTTAGGGGTCCCGTCAATAAATATGGGAGTCCCAAATACATTCTTTGCACGTAACTGGCACATGGATTTTACCTTTGCAATACTTGTACAGAATGCATATGAACTTTAGAGTCTTGATGTCTCATTAGTGTCGAATTCGAGAAATTTGTGCACCCTTCGGTTAAAGGATTAGAACTGGCTTTAGCAGAAATGCATGTGTCACAAAACATCTCGTAATTTTTGAACCGCAACCATTTATATTTCTCAAGCCATTCTGTCAAAAATGTACGGGCCTTTTAGGTGCAGGTTTCGTGTCATTGTTCGACTCGCTATTGGAAACCTCCTGTGATAGAGTATCGGCTTTATTTTTGCCGAAAAAGGACCGTAAGTCTGATTGTTTTGACATTTTGAACGCAGACGTAAAACTACAATGTACGAGATAATCGCCGAAATATCCGCATGAGCTTTCTTGTCAACAGCAGGTGCGCGAGCCTACGATTGGTCAATTTAGTAAAGAAAGACAACTCTTACAAATATAGTAGTTTATGCCTAACACTGCATTTGTCGGCCTTTGCATGCTCAACCACGAAACATCGTGCGTCCCAAGGTACGCGGATTCTATAATTTTACGGGTCCTGTTCAACATTTTATGCGTATTTGACGCAGAAAATCGCGTCCCGTAAATCCCTGGACATGTATAGGGAAAAACTTAAAAAATCTTCTTCTCTGAAACTGCAAGAGCCAGAGGTTTAATATTTTGCTGTTGCTATAAGCTTATGGTCCTTTACCAATTTTGTTCAAATGGTGACCCTGGGGTCGCATCTGGCCCCGCCCCAGGGGTCACAGTTTTACATAAATGCTTATATAGGGAAAAACTGATAAAATCTTCTCTGGAACTGCAACAGCCAGAGGTTTAATATTTTGCATTTGCTATAAGCTTATGGTCCTTTACCAAGTTTGTTCAAATGATGACCCTTGGGTCACATTTGACCCCGCCCCAAGGGTCACATGTTTTACATAGACATGTATAGGGAACTTCTTCTCTGAAACTGCAAGAGCCAGAGGTTTAATATTTTGCATTTGCTATAAGCTTATGGTCTTCTACCAAGTTTGTTCAAATGGTGACCCATTGGTCACATTTGGCCCCACCTTGGGGGTCACAGTTTTACTTAGGCTTGTATAGGCAAAAACTGAAAAAAATCTTCTCTGTTTTTAGCTCGACTGATCAGAGATCAGCAAACTGATCAGAGATCAGCAAAGCTTATGCCGTGGTACTCCTCTGAAACTACAGGATGGATATATATGAAACTTTACAGAAATGTTGCCCATGAAGTCTAGTTGATCCTAGCAAAATTTCATGTTGATGTGAAATCCAAGATGGCTGCCAAAGCTAAAAATAGATTTTTAAAATACAAGTTTGTAGCGACTACTTCTTGAAAAAGTGATATTGATATGGGACTTTTTTCTAAAATGATCAGCATGACATGATGTTGGTCCTTGTCAAAAATCGTTTTGATTCGACGTTAAACATGGCTGCCAGCCGCCATCTTTGTTTACATAGAGTAATATAGTGAAAACTTGTAGCGACTACTCCTCTGAAACTACTTGACGGATTTTCATGAATCTTCACAGGAATATTGCTCTTGATGTCTAATTGATCCTAGCAAAATTTCAGGTTGGCCAGAAATTCAAGATGGCCGCCACGGCTAAAAATAAATTTTCAAAATACAAGTTTGTAGCGACTACTTCTTGAAAACTATAAGTGATATTGATATGGGACTTTTTCTAAAATGATCAGCATGCTATGATGTTGGTCCTTATCAAAAATCGTTTTGATTCGACGTTAAACATGGCTGCCAGCGGCCATCTTTGTTTACATAGAATTATATCATAAACACTTGTAGCGACTACTCCTCTGAAACTACTTGGCGGATTTTCATGAAACTTTACAGGAATGTTGCTCTTAATGTCTTATTGATCCTAGCAAAATTTCAATTTGGCCAGAAATTCAAGATGGCCGCCACGGCTAAAAATAAATTTTCAAAATACAAGTTTGTAGCGACTACTTATTGAAAACTATAAGTGATATTGATATGGGGCTTTTTCTAAAATGATCAGCATGATATGATGTTGGTCCCTGTCAAAAATTCGTTTTGATTCGACGTTAAACATGGCTGCCAGCGGCCATCTTTGTTTACATAGAATTATATAATAAACACTTGTAGCGACTACTCCTCAGAAACTACTTGGCGGATTTTCATGAAACTTTACAGGAATGTTGCTCTTAATGTCTTATTGATCCTAGCAAATTTTCAGGTCGGCCGGAAATTCAAGATGGCCGCCACAGCTAAAAATAGATTTTCAAAATACAAGTTTGTAGCGACTACTTCTTGAAAACTATAAGTGATATTGATATATGGGACGTTTTCTAAAATGATCAGCATGACATGATGTTGGTCCTTGTCAATAATTATTTTGATTTGACATTAAACATGGCCGCCAGCGGCCATCTTTGTTTGCATAGTTATATAATGAAAACTTGTTGCGACTACCCCTATGAAACTACTTGATGGATTTTCATGAAACTTCACAGGAATGTTGACCTAGCTATCAAAAATCTATCGGTAGAGCTTCAAGGTCATTGACCTCTTGTTTAAAAAAAGGTTGTAGCGACTATTTCTCGAAAACTGTAAGTGATATTGATATGGGACTTTTTCTTAAATGATCATCATGACATGATGTTGATCCTTGTCAAAAAGTATTTTGATTCGACATTGAACATGGGCGCCAGTGGCCATCTTTGTTTACATAGAGTTTGTATAGTAAAAATTTGTAGCGAATACTCCTCTGAAACTACTTCGCGGATTTTCATGAAACTTCACAGGAATGTTGCTCTTGATGTCTAGTTGATCCTAGCAAAATTTCAGATCGACCGGAAATTCAAGATGGCCACCACAGCTAAACGTAGATTTTTAAAAACAAGATTGTAGCGACTACTTCTTGAAAACTGTAAGTGATATTGATATGGGACTTTTTCTGAAATGATCAGCATGACAAGATGTTGGTCATTGTCGAAAATTATTTTGATTGACATTAAACATGGCTGCCAATGGCCATCTTTGTTTACCTAGAGTTATATAGTAAAAACTTCAACTTGTAGCGACTACTCCTCCGAAACTACCTGACAGATTTTTTATGAAACTTCACAGGAATGCTGATCTAGCTATCAAAATCTATCAGTAGAGCTTCAAGGTCATTGACCTCTTGTTTAATCTTTTATTACAATAATTTACATATTCTAGTTGTGATCATTTATAACAAAACTCATTAACAATACTATTTATAATTAAATCGATAACTTGGACTTGTAATGATCAGTAATGTTGTTTATAATATTCAATAAACACGGAGTAATGGCATGTAATTGTTCATAAATTATGCACTAGAGTCAGTCGTAAAATAAAATAATATTTTGTTGGGCCCCTAACTTTTGGTTACCCTTAAAATTCTAAGTCAGGGGCCCAGCTGGCTCCTAGCTAAATAGAGCTAGTCTGTGCCCCTGTATATGTTTCCTTTGTTATATTGTTATCTGAACAATTAATCGTTAAATGAAAATACATTACTTTGCAATAAATGTGAACTGTATCTATATTTAAATGAATGTAACGACGATGATGAACGAATCTGTACAGGCACACTATTCCATACTTGTGCACTTACAAATGTAAAGGATTTTTTCATATAATTTGTACGTGGCTTGGGAGTTACTAAATCACTGTTTGTAATAGATCGAAGACTATATATGTTACTGCTGGAAAAGGTTACTAATTTGCTTATGTAATTTGGAGCGAGATTATATTTTGCTTTGTATACTAGAACAGCTATACATATAAGTGAAATAATTATGAGAAAAAATATTAATTGCTTTGATAATAAATGTTAAAAACAGTTATAGTTATATACAATTAACAGTTTTAATTACTACTGAATAATGTCTGCATATTAAAGTGCCTCCGTGGAGCACCTGCTCTTAGAAAAGGTTACGAAATCGTAAATCACTGTATAAAAATTGGTGGGTGGGGTAAGGCAAAAAAATCGAACTTCTAAATGTTTATCTGACCCTTCCAAATTCAATACACAGGGAGTCCCAAATTCCTAAATTTTGAAGCCATAATGATAATGAGAGATTATTACCTAAAAGTACTATAGTATTGCTGAGATCACAGTCACTAAACATTAAAAAAAAAGAAAAAAAAGTTATTATAAGTAATAAATTCATTATCATTGAAATTTGCATCAATATTTCAAGTTCATATCAGGGCTTTCCCCAGCCATTTATGGCGTGGCGGTGCCGCGATGCCTTCAACTCAGAAAGTGACTTACCGCCACGCCTTAATGTAGCCGCGATGCTTTAAATCCCTTGCCGCGATCCCTTAATCCTATCAATATACAATTTTCCCTTACTGAACAGCTGATTACCTGGCTGTGTGTAAACTGCCTGAAGCTATGACGCGTGTTGATGCAGTAAAGGCGGTCACGTGGTACTCAATACACAGGGCTTGTGTTATGTATGGCAGGTTATATGCTAAGTGTTAAGTAAACAAAAGATGATTAGGGGAGTGAGTGCCGCTAATTAAATTTGGTTTATTGCCCAAATTGGTCATGATTAAAGGAGAGCAGTATCGTTGATTGGTATTTGTAACGCATGGGGCTAAATGACAGGTTTATGGATAATTTAATTGAACGTACGTTTATCGTGTATTAGTAGGATAAATTTACGAACACTAATCAATGTTTTAATCGTCAGCTTTGTCGGTAAGTATAATGAATGAGGTAGATATTTTGTAATTATTTAATAATAACTCAATCAAGTAATTAAGTTAGCATATTTAACTGATTTTTTTATCTTGATAGTTACGCTAATTAATCGATATTTTCGGGAACTTTAAAGAGAAATCGTCAGTTTGCTTATTGAAGTTCAGTGAAGATTTTGTAATGATATAATTTTTTCTTTATTAAATAATTAAGGTTGCCACCAATTGCATTTGGTATTAGAATAGCATTTTTTATTAAAAGATTTTGAAATAAAAATATAATAAAATATGTTTTTTTATTATTTCATTCATTCTTTCTGATACCAGATATACGCCAAATCTCTTCTTTTCAACTGCCATTAAAAAAAAAAATTGACGCGGGAAGGGGGTACCACCCCCTTTCCCACACCCATCCCCCTTTGTACGCAAAAAATGCCACCACTCCTTAAAAAAATCCTGGGGAAAGCCCTGCATATTATAGAGTAAAAAGAATTAGTGTGCATTACACTGTATTCACTGCATTGCAATGTACATGGTGATACTATTCAACCGTTGTCTACGTATACACGTCGCGTGAAGTCTCCCTAAATTCTCTCCACTTCTCCCTAAAATCACTTGAGGGAGAAGTGACATCTCCCTAAATTTCTGGCCTATATTGAGCCCTGTGTCTACAGACAACACCTTACCAAGATACCAACTATTTGTGTACACAGCAGCGACAAAGTCATTCACTTCGAACCCATGTGTGGTTGAAACGATCTCTTCAATCGGTTCAGCCCCGGTCTTGTCATTCAGTGTACCTTCGTTAATCGATTCAGCCTCCGGCGTATCTTTTAGTGCACCTTCGTTAATCGATTCAGCCTCCGACTTATCATTCAGTGTACCTTCGTTGCGCTCACTAGATGGTGATACTAACAACGACTCTCTAGCCCATGTGTCACACAAGTCTCTGCCTATGCAAATGTCACAGTAGAACTTACATTTCTGATGGCTACGTTTGAATCTCCGAGACCAACAACAGCATGCAATTTGAACGTGCCTTTGACAGGCTTTAATGATTTGGATTTGAATTTTAGTTCTTCTGCAGTTTTTTGGCATTCTTCGGATGAGACATACATGAATGTTACTGATTTCATTGACGAGTTCTTAGCCCATTTGAAGAAATCAGACGCATCTTGAATAGATAATTTTCCACTGTTCACTGCTTCATCAGCCATTCTCTTAGTAGTCCCACCAAGGCCGTCGCAGGGACGGTTGCCTTGACCAACCTCAAAATAGTTAATTATGGTATCAAATATAGTTTTGTTCCTATATTGGCTTGTAGGCCCGTCTGTCCAGAAGTGAAGTGTATCAACGTCGGGGTCAATCTCTTTCAGTTTTGGTACCAGCTGATTCAGAATGGTGAGTACTGTTGAGGTAGAATGTGACTGTTCGTCGGATACCATAACATAACTTTTGAGTTCCAATTTCCATCCTGCTTAAAGTATACGACAACTGGATGAAGAGTTATACAGGTTTTATTCCAGTAGGCGCTCTGTAATTCCTCGACACTCATGCAACTATAATTTTCAGCGAATTCCATGTGTAATATAATTTGGTGCTCGGGTAAGTTCTCTTTAAGATGTTTCATTGTTTGATCTGTTCATATTGTTTATTAAGCCGGAACACGTGGTCTTTGAATTCTGAGGTGTCGGTTTACAGTTTTTCCAAGCATTTCTGCTTTTGCCATATTTTGATGCTTTGTACATAGACGGCACGATCTACTGATGAAAGACGTAGTTTGTATGTTTCTTGGTCGAATACGACAGAACGTTGCCAGAGATATACTAGTATTATCAGCAGGATTTTCAGATAGAAATTTTTCGTATAGGTTTCTCAAATAGACTGTCAGCACTCTGTTCAGTCATTTTTCACCAGATACATTTTTAGCTCGACTGATCAGAGATCAGCAGAGCTTATGCCGTGGTGCGTTGTCCGTCCGTCTGTCTGTCCGTAAACTTTTATTTGTAGCGACTACTCCTCTGAAACTACTGGATGGATATTCATGAAACTTTACAGAAATGTTGCCCATAAAGTCTAGTTGATCCTAGCAAAAATTCATGTTGATGTGAAATCCAAGATGGCCGCCAAAGCTAAAAATGGAGTTTTAAAATACAAGTTTGTAGCGACTACTTCTTGAAAACTATAAGTGATATTGATATGGGACTTTTGCTATAATGATCAGCATGACATGATGTTGGTCCTTGTCAAAAATCGTTTTGATTCGACGTTAAACATAGCTGCCAGCGGCCATCTTTGTTTACATAGAGTTATATAGTAAAAACTTGTAGCGACTACTCCTCTGAAACTACTTGGCGGATTTTCATGAAACTTTACAGGAATGTTGCTCTTGATGTCTAATTGATCCTAGCAAAATTTCAGATCTGCCAGAAATTCAAGATGGCCGTCGCAGCTAAAAATAAATTTAAAAAAAATAAGTTTGTAGCGACTACTTCTTGAAAACTATAAGTGATATTAATATGGGACTTTTTCTAAAATGATCAGCATGACATGATGGTTATTCGAATCGAACATTATTTTGATTCGTCGTTAAACATGGCTGCCAGTGGCCATCTTTGTTTACATCGAGTTATATAATGAAAACTTGTAGCGACTACCCCTCTGAAACTACTTGATGGATTTTCATGAAACTTCACAGGAATGTTGCTCTTGATGTCTAATTGATCTTAGCAAAATTTCAGGTCGGCCGGAAATTCAAGATGGCCGACATGGCTAAAAATAGATTTTTAAAAAATAAGTTTGTAGCGACTACTTCTTGAAAACTATAAGAGATATTGATATGGGACTTTTTCCAAAATGATCAGCATGACATGATGGTTATCCGAGTCGAACATTATTTTGATTCAATGTTAAACATAGCTGTCTGCGGCCATCTTTGTTTACTTCACAGGAATGTTGCTCTTGATGTCTAAATTTCAGGTCGGCCAGAAATTCAAGATGGCCGCCACGGCTAAAAAAGTTTTTCAAAAAACAAGTTTGTAGCGACTACTTCCTGAAATCAAAATCAATCAGTAGAGCTTCAAGGTCATTGACCTCTTGTTTGTAACGGCGGCTTTACCTGGCTGTGGTCTACTGTTGTCATCTCTCTTTCGAGGAAAGCTATAACCTTTGTGGCATATTTGGCCTGTAACAGGTTGTCTTTAACGTGTGAATTTTTCACCAGCTTTAGTTTTGTTTTTTAGCAACAGCCTTCGGCTGAATCCTGTTTCTTTGCTTAGCTGGTCAACACACCTGTACTTTCATCATTTTCCCGGAGACAGCTGATACTATTGTTCTTTTATTTTTACTTCGTGATTTCGATTTCGCCTCATTTATTTCACCATCAGTGCTTTTCCATAAAGTATTTCTCTACGTAATATCTTCCTCTGTGTTTCATTCAGGTTGGCCTTTTCCATCACTTTGTTTGTTTGACTTTTGGGCTTCTTGTAATGTAATTGCGTTTGGTTCATCAGTATTTCTGGTAGTAAGCTTTTTTGGGGTTGTAATGTTCATAATTTCAATGCTTGGTGCTTCAGTATCTCTGCTGGTTGGTGGTGAAGTCGACGTGTTTGGTTCCTCAGCATCTCTTCCGGTAAGTTCTGGCTGTGCTCTTATGGGTGTAATGTTCAGTACTGTATTTTCTCCGGCTGGAGACATGACATTTAATTTTGGTGTGCTCGATTTTTCTGTGTTTCTGGTGAGGCCACATAAAAAAATATGTGTGGTTCAGGTAGCCCGACCGACCCTATTTTAAGGGGCAGACCCTAAAACTTTTTATGAAAAATGAAAAAAAAAATGAAAAAAAAAGATTATTTTTTTTTGTTGATAATGCATAAAAATCGAACTCAAGGTATACATAGTAATTTAACATATTAAATTCATTATCAGAATTGAATTCATTATTGAGGGGGGGGAAAACCTACCTACCCTATTTTTTTGGCCTGTGTTACCTGAACCACACATATTATTTTGTTTGGCCTGATAAGACGTTTTCTTAGTCTATCTGCATTTCTGTGTGAAGTTTGGTATTTCTTCACTATCTTGCGATTTTCCATTTTCAATTTTTCGCATTTCTCTGTATGCTTTAGACAATGCTTTTGTTGTTCTACTGTTGGGACCATTTCCACGACTTTCTCTATGAAAGTTCAAACGAACTGTTAATGGGTTTCTATCACTCGTTTCAACACTTTCATACCCGCTGGTACTTGCATTCAGGCTTTCAACAATATTAATGTTC